>MU225369.1:292658-325538 GCA_018584345.1 Thuja plicata
ATACTTGTGTCAACTTGTGTGAATGCTTATGGTTTGTTTTACTGTTATGTTTCTACAAGCTAATTACATTAGACAGTAAACTACATGATTAAGTTGTTGACATATGCTACTGCTGCCGAGTAGATCTAAAATATAGAAAGTTTTATTTGCTACGTCTAGACTTGAGGATAACCGATTCACCTCTCCCCTCCCAGTTATTCTAAATTCATTCTAACACTAACAAGATCATTGAAAGTGAAAATGTAAGTGTTGATAAATTTGCTGAGAATAATGATGAGGAAAGAAAAAGAGAATCAGAAGACTACAGTAGATTTGTTTACATTGAAGAACCTGACACTTTGACCGAGCAAATACCTAATGTTACAGAGAAATAGGGTAATGTTACCGAGCATTAGGATGCACCAACCGAGAATCAGAAATATGTTTCAACTGAAGATCATGATCATATACCAACTGAAGAACACAATGAAGAACAAAGAACTGAATCTACACTTACAAAATATGTAAGAAGACATCATTCACAAAATCAAATTATTGGAGATAAAAGAGTTGGCATGATGAAATGAAGTAAGTTGAATAAAAAAACATGTTTAATTTGTGAATTTGAACCTAAAACTATTAAAGATGTAATTGAAAATGAATAATGGATTAATGCAATGAATGCAAAAGTTGAGTTGATACATAAAAACAAAACATAAAAATTAGTACTGACACCGAGTGATAAAAATGTCATTGGCACCAAATGGATATTCAGAAAAAAAAAAAAATGAGAATGAAGATGTAACCAGAAACAAAGAAAGACTAGTATGAAAAGAGTATGCACAAGAAGAAGGTATTGACTACGGAGAAACTTTTTCACCCGTTGCTAGAATTGAAGGAGTTTGAATATTACATGCTTATGCTGCATACAAAGGATTCAAAGTATATCAGAAGGATGTTAAATCTACATTTCTGAATGGAATACTGGAAGAAGAGGTATACATTGAACAACCTATAGGTTTTTTTGATCCTACCCAGGAAAGAATAGTATGTAAGTTACACAAAGCATTATATGGAATGAAAGAAGCACCGAGAGAATGGTATGAAATACTACACTCCTATCTTATCAGTATTGGAATTATTAGAACAAGTGATAACAACAATTTTTATTTAAAAGGAGGACATGATGATAACACTCTTATTGCTGAATTTTTTGTTGATGATATTATATTTGGAGGAAATGATAACTTGTGCAAATCATTCGCTGATGAAATGAGGAGAGAATTTGAAATATCAATGTTTGGAGAGATCAAAATTTTTCTTGGCTTGCAAATTTTACAACAGGATGAAGACATATACATTACTCAATCCAAATACATCAAGGAAGTATTGAAGACATTTATAATGGAAGAATCAAAACCAGTCGGAACACCTATGGTGACAGGTTGCAAATTGACAAAAGAAGATAAGACAACTAAGGTAAATCAGACATTGTACAGATCTATGATTGGAAAATTGATGTATGTTGTACACACAAGACCATATATTTCACACACAATTGGAATTGTAGCAAGATTTTATGCTAATCCTAAATAATCACACATGACTGTTGTAAAGAGAATTTTTAGATATTTGAAGAACACTGAAGATTATGGATTATGGTACAAGAGAGAAGGAAAATTTGAACTAAAAGTTTATACAGATGCTGATTGGGCTGGAAAAATTGATGATAGAATGAGCACTACTGGTGGAACATTCTTTGTGGGAGACAGATTAGTAACTTGGATAAGTAAAAAGCAAGGATGCATATCTCAGTCAACTGTCGAAGCAGAATATATTGCTGTTGCTGCAAATTATTCAAATATTACATGGATAAAACAAATTTTGAAAGGTATGAATGAAGAGATCACTGACCCAGTGGTAATTTATTGTGATAACACCATTACAATCAATATTTCAAAGAATCCGGTGATGCATGCAAAAACAAGCATATATCTATAAAAGATCACTACTTGAGGGAGCAAGTATAAGAAAAATAAATTACACTGGAATATGTACAATCAAAAGAACAACTAGCTAACATATTCACTAAACCCTTACCAAAGGATACATTTGAGTAATTGAGGAGTAGACTAGTGGTTTGTCCCTTGTCTATCTGTCACTAAGATGACTAGGAGGTTGCATCAACCTGCATGTAATCAGAATATCAATCATGTTGATGTAAAGCTGAACTGGACTAGCAATTTCATATCTGTACACTGCAAGGTACTTACACTACTGCACCAAAAACCAAAGATACTTTTAGGCCAATGAAGAGCCGTATATTTATTTTTGGCATTGCTGTCAAAGGGAGAGATGATTTAATGAAATATCTATCCACTGCAAGGGAGAAAAGGGGAAAAGAGAAAGGGAGAGAAATGAAATATCTACCCATTAATGAGAGAGAAGATTCAAGAATACAAAATAAAATTCAAATATGCAAGGAGAGTCTCCATGGTGAGTTTTTAATGCTTAAACATATTATATATACAAGCCAGAGAGAGCTACAACATTTTGCATATAGTTGTAGACAAAAGTTTGGTATTCTATGACATTTTCATATTGCATATTTCATATTGTGTTGCCATCAATGCCAAAGGGAAAGATTGATGATCTACAACTGATTATATGTTTGAAGTTATTTTATTGATGATCAAACAAGTTACAAATGTGATGATAGATATTAATCAGTTCATGTATTGTCATTGATGTGAACTTATTTGATTATCATTATGGTAAGAAATATCTATTATAAGTTAAATATCTGGAACAAACAAAGTTTATGTGGTTGGTATCTGAAGAGTTTTGTATACACCGAGTAACATTGAACACCGAGTAAATAGAGTGTATACTGAGCACAGTGTTAACCAAGCTAGGGATCACCAACACATCACGATATTGACCAAGTAAATCAAACCGAAGGCCGACTAAAATGATGAGTTGACAAATTGATGATTCCAAGGTAATTGATAAGATTTTTTATGAAGATCAAACAACTATGAAAATTCAAGGATGATCGGATGAAGAAGATTGAAACATGTTTTTGACACAAATGCCGAGGAAGGTTTAAGCGACAAAATCAATAATGAAGATTAAGCAGAAAAATATACAGATGGAAATTAAATGAGTTATGATGTATATATAAGAGACAAGAGATTCATTATGAATCATACATGATGCAATGATGCTATGATGCACACACATGCAAAATTATTGCATGACTGATCAAACTGGTTAAAGATAGAACTGAGCAATTTTGCAGACAACACCGAGCAATAGGGGAAAGAGCATTTACCAAGAAGAACAAAGTATGAAGAATTAGAGGAACTGAAGTGAACAAATTTATCAGAGGTATTATGTACTTAGCATAGATCTGAAAATCTGCAAACAGAGTTGTATTTGAATTAGATTATACTGTATCAGTTTAACCATTGTTACAGATAAATCTCTTAACCGAGTAGGACTTTACAATATTTATTATGACATTCAAATGAATGTTGAGTGTTTTCTTGTTGACCCCATAGTGAATGATTGGTCAAGGGAGAACTGTTAGTGATAAATCCTCTAACCAGGTCACATTTAACAGTCTGCATTGTAACCTTTAACAAGGTTGGCTCTTAATCGAGCTCACTTCAGAAGAGTGAAATATTTTGGGTTACTGGTCCCATGTGTATTTTTCCCTTAGCAGGGTTTCCATGTTAAAAATCTATGTTAATGTGTATGATTGGTTTGGATTGTTATGTTTCTTTACACATTACTTTATCTTCATTGATCAGTAATCATAGTAATTGTTTTACTGCTACTCGGTATATAACTTGATAGTTGAGTTTGAATAAAGTTTGAGATCATAATTTATTTCACCAAGTTGATTTATATGTTTGAAATTGTTATTATATACATATGGGAGAATTTGTGACTGTAGGATAACTGGAGCTAACTGATTCACCCCTCCCCTCAGTTATCTAACACATACCTCAACACAAAAACCATCATTAGTAGGCAATGAAATATTTGTTCCAAAGAAAATTTTAAGCATGTGATAACAAAAAAATGTGTTAAATCACACCAAGTAATGAGTACCCCCAAATCAAATGGGACGCAACTAAGATCCCTAAAAAATGCACCATTGAGAAAATTTTAAAAACTAGAAAAACTAATAGATTTTCCCAAAATTTTCAGCATGTGTTCTTCGTGATCTGTATATTTTGTGGTCAAAAACAACAAAAAATCATTGTATTTTTGGGAATTTGAACAAAAAATGTTTTCCCTTTTTTTTTTTGGTGCGTTTTGTCTAGAGCTTAGCACGTGCCAATCAAATGAGCCTTTAAACAAGCATGCCACAAGAGATTAGAAGAACAGATGATCGTACAAACATGCATGCCATAACATTAAGTGAAGCTAAATAGTTATATCAGGCCCATTCATACAACCAACTATTAACCCCAAATGTGACAGGCAAGTCAATGGGGGACAAATAATATAAAAATATTACACATAAAATGTGTGTTCAAACATTTTTGACCAATGGTGGGAGGTCATCCTTTGGTAGTTATAAATAAAATGTATTTTCATTTATGGCTTTGTTTGCCAAAAAATCAACCACATAATTAATTTCCCTATAGCAATGTGAGATACTGTAAGAATTAAAGAACTGTAATTGAACAAGAATTTTATCTAGCAAATATTGCAATTTCCAAGACATAGATTTTCTATTAGAAATTGAATAGAAGGTAACCATTGAATCCCCCTCTATAATTATGTCCTTAATCTTAAGAGATATGGCCAAATCCAAAACAAAAGAGAGAGCCTGAAAGTCAACATTATTATTTGTCTTGTCCTTAATAGTTTGACATGCAAATTTTATAATATTTTCCTCATGATCAGATATGAAAATTCCCATACCGTATTTTCCAAGGTTACCCCTGGATGCACCATCAAAATTAAGTTTAAATTTTATCTTAGGAGGAGGAGGAGTCCATTTAGCTTCCTTCCTCCCATTCTTACTAGAAACAACTTTATTTACTGCCCCATGATTTGATAGAATTTTCAAGGCTTCCCAATGCCTAGTAATCCAACTATCCCAATGAGAAAAAGAGTTCAAATGCTCTCTCTCTCTCTCTCTCTCTCTCTATATATATATATATATATATATATACATACAAGACAAAATATTTTTAGATATAGATTTTTCTATACTCATTAGGACATCTGAGAGGGAAGAGGATTTCTTTCTAAAAATTTTGTTGTTCCTTTCTAACCAAATGTTCCATATGAGAATTGAGTGAGCTACATTCCATAAAAAATCATAAAATGAGGAGTAAACAAAGAAGGCAAAGACTAAAACATAATTTTTAAATTAGGACACAATACTTTGGACTGTCCAAGTTTACAAACAAGATGGTACCAACAATCTGAGCCAAATGGATAGTGTAAGAATAGGTGATATAAAGATTCCATAAAATAACCACACAACACACATGAGAAGACAACAATGATTCTAAGTTCATCCACTTGCATTCCTATCAAAATTCTATCCTGAACAACCAACCATGCAAAGGCACCTTCCTTTGGAAGACATGCCCTATTCCAAAAATGTCTAGAGGGCCAATAATTATCTGTAGATGAAGGGGAAATATACATATACTCTTCCCAACCTAAATAAGATCTTGATTTAGACCTAGTCCAAATGACTTCATCCTCGATATTAATATACAAAAGGGGTCTATTTTCAAGTTCAGAGGTATAAACCATTTTAATCTCTTGGTTTATATGTAAGGAATCAATAGATTTCTATGTAGCAACTGAAAAGGGGCCAAAAAGGTCAAGATAAAAATAGTCAGCAACATAGAAACCCCACTGTGACTTCAAAAAAGTCATTAAAGGGGACCAATCATGGATATTACCGATGCAGTATGTCCATTCCATACCTCTTCCCAAAATTTGGATTTTCTACCATTATGAACTACCCATGAAAGATGGGGAAGAAGAACTGAACTACATTTAGTCATAAAGTTCTAAATAGAGGAGCCCTTTAGAAGGGAATATGTAGTGAAGATACTTTCTCTGCTGTGATTTTCGATGTACTTTGAAAATATTTAAGAAGCTCATTTAGAAGAAGGATCCATGTAAACTTTTTGTAGTAATTTCTAATACCAGATCCCTCTTGATCTTTAGGAAGGCATACCTTATCTTAGGCAAGAAGAGGCAGTTATTTTTTGTCCCCAACATTACCATTCCATAAAAATATCTTAAGACATATTTCATTTGAACAATGAAATTCTTTGGAGCTTTTAGAACATATATTAAGTAAATGTGAACTACATTAAGAACATATTTGATCAGTAAAATTTTTTTTGAAAGAGTAGGCCATTTATGATTACATGATAAAATTCTAGATGAGATTGAAGAAATCACCCTCTCACAAAAATTGTGCTTATCAGATCCAACAAAAAAGGAATGCCAAGGTATTTGTATGGGAAAGAGTTGACTTCAAATCCCCAAAAATGAGTACTTGTCTATTTTGAAATAAAGGGGGAACATTTATAAAAAATGATCTTAGATTTAGTACTATTGACCTTTTGACCAGAAAAAGAAGCATATTTTGTTATAATTTGTTTAGTGATTTTTGCCTTTGCCATCATGCCAGAGTCAAAGAGAAGAGTATCATCTACAAATATATAGTGTGTATGAGGATCTACAATACAAGGGATCTTAATGGCTTTCCAAAGGCCATCACTTCTAGCTACATGAATTGCTCTTTTAAGAGCTTTAATCATTATTATAAATAGAAAGGGGGATAATGGATCCCCTTGGAGGAAATCCTTAGAGGATGAGAAGAACCAGATGTTGGAAGCTACAATTGAAATAATTGTTATATTGTCATTGATGTCAAACCTTAACTGGTAAGAAAGTTGCTATCTAGTAAAGTACCATGTCATTTGATTGATGAAGAAGATTTGAAAAGAGGAGATAAAAAGAAGACCTAGTGAAATGGATGATTTATGTGAAAATACAATGGGTACTTGATGAGTTGACAAATTGACAAGGTAATGCATTGTTTATCTTTAACACCAAGTGAATAATGGAAGACTAAAAGCTTAGTCTTGACCGAGGAAAAGAGGAGAAGATTAAGAAACTTAAGTTTAAGAAATTCATGTCAAGTGATGCGAGTGTCGACCGAGTGTCATTACATGCCGAGAAAATACAGTGTTGACCAAGCATATGTATTTATCGAGTTATCTAGTGATGACTAAGTGGAAGAAAACAATGATGATCGAGTGTCAGTATTTTATAGTTTGAGAAATATTTGAGATCCCAATCGACTAGTTGAATTCTTGGGATATGTAAAGTTTATTTCAGATAAGGATGAATGTTGTGGAGAATTTAATGATCATTTAATTTATGTTGAACTGTTACTATGTATGGATTCAAGGAGTTTTGAGATGTATCTACAAAGTAGAAGAAGATCAAAATGTTTGAAGGGTTCATTGGATTTGACCAAATCCTAAGATCTACGGTGATGATTAAGTGGAAAAAGATTGAGCTACCTAATCAAAGAGGTATAAGATTAACCTAATTGCAGGTTATGGGTATGAGGTTGATTTAGTTGATTGGAAAATCTAAGAAGAAGGCAAAGAAGGCTGAGAAGAGAAATATAGAACTATGAAGTGGTGAAAAATTTGAGAAAATAGAGAAGAACAAAACGTGGACACTAGTGCCTAGACCAAAGGACAAGAATTTTATTGGAGCCAAGTTGGTATTTAGAAATAAGTTGAATGAGCATGGAGAAGTCATAATAAACAAGGATAGATTGGTATGCAAAGGATATGCACAAGAAGAAGGCATTGACTATGGTGATACATTTGTCCCAGTTGCTAGATTGGAAGGAGTTAGAACTCTACTTGCATATATAGCTTACAAAGGATTCAATGTGTATTAGATGGATGTCAAATTAGCATTTTTGAATGGAATATTGGAAGAAGAGTTATACATTGAATAAGATGAAGGATTAGTTGAACAAGCAAGAAGAATATGGTCTACAATCTACACAAAGAACTATATGGATTGAAGCAAGCCCCCAGAGCATGGTATGAAAGATTACATAATTAGTTAGTGAAAATTGGTTTTACAAGGACAAATGACAAAAGTAATATGGACTTGAAGACTGAAAAAGGTAAAGGGATATTGTTAGCTGAAATATTTGCTGATGATATCATATTTGGAGGCCAAGATGCTTTATGCCAAACATTTTCAAATGAATTGAAAAATGAATTTGAGATGTCTATGTTTGGAGAGATCAAATTTTTTGTTGGTTTGGAAGTTTATCAGATAAAGAAATGCATCTATATCACTCAATCTAAGTATATTAAGGAGATAATGAAAACCTTTGGCATGGAGAACTCCAGACCAGTAAGTACACCCATGGTTACTAGAGAGAAACTATCAAAGATTGATGATACAACTGAAGTAAATCTAACATTGTATAGGTCAACGATTGGGAAGCTACAATATGTTGTTCACTCCAGACTAGATATTGCATTAGTAGTTGGGATTGTTGCAAGACTTTTTGCAAATCCTAAAGATAGTCACATGATGGCAGTGAAAAGGATATTGAGATATCTGAAAGGAACAAAGGATTATGGATTATATTATAAGAATAATATGTTGCAGCAATAGTTAATTGTTCAAACATAGTGTAATCAAGCAATTGTTGAAAGGTATGAAGGAAGAGATCACCGGTCCAGTTGTTATTTTCTGTGATAAGACAAGTGCTATCAATATATCAAAGAATCCTATGATGCACACTAAGAACAAGCATATTTCTATCAAGTATCATTACTTGAGAGAGATAGTTCAAGACAAAGAAGTAAGATTGGAATATGTGAATACAAAGGAAAAATTAGAAGATATATTTACTAAAGCATTACCTAAGGATGCACATGAGCATCTGAGAGGTAAATTAGGGGTTATTCCCCTAGTTGAGGCTAACTAGGATCAAATGGAGTGATTGAATGAAATGTATTACCCATAATATATGACAAATGGATGAAAAGGAGGTCACACTTTAGGAGTTGCCTAAAGTTGTGAAGAGTAAAGCACAAGAAGTTGATCATTCACAAGAAATATGACAGAGGGAGTATATCATTCAGAAACCTGACACAAAGATATCTACATGGTGAAGATGCATGACTTTGGCATTGTTTTCAAAGAGGGAGATAATACTATGAGGGAGAGAAGACAAAGATTGAGATATTAAGTTACACAGAGAAGACTATGAGGGAGATAAGCTAAAGAGAGAAATCTATGGAAGAGGGAGCTGATATTTGTATTGGAAGAGAATCAAAATGAAGCTAAGGACATTAAGTCACATAGAGAAGACTATGAGGGAGATAAGATAAAGAGAGAAATCTATCCAAGAGGGAGCTGATATTTGTATTGGAAGAGAATCAAAATGAAGCTAAGGACATTAATGAAAATCTTTTAGCAGAACATACTTTTTAGATTGTTTGGTAACTTTGCATGTGATGTTGTTTGCATGTGGTGTTTTCCATCAATGCCAAAGAGGGATATTGTTGGAAGCTACAATTGAAACAATTGTTATATTTTCATTGATGTTAAACCTTAACTGGTAAGAAATTTTCTATCTATTAAAGTACCATATCATTTGATTGATGAAGAAGATTTGAAAAGAGGAGATAACAAGAAGACCTAGTGAAATAGATGAGTTATGTGAAACTACAATGGGTACTTGATGAGTTGGAAAATTGACAAGGTAATGTGTTGTTTATCTTTAACACCAAGTGAAGAATGGAAGACTAAAAGCTTAGTCTTGACCGAGCAAAAGAGCATAAGATTAAGGAACTTAATTTTAAGAAGTTTATGCCAAGTGATGCGAGTTTCGACCAAGCACCAGTACATGGTGGGAAAATACAATGTCAGCTGAGCATCAGTATTTACAAATTTATCTAGTGATGACTGAGTGGAAAAATTCAATGATAACGGAGTGTTAGTATTTTACAGTTTGAGAAAGATATGAGATTCCAGCCAACTAGTTGAATTCTTGGGATATGTAAAGTATATTTAAGATAAGGATGAACATCGTGGAGAATTTAATTTATGTTTAACTGTTACTATATATGGATTCAAGGAGTTTTGAGATGTATCTGCAAAGTAGAAGGAGAAAAAAATGTTGGAAGGATTCGTTGGATCTGACCAAACCCTAAGATCTACGATGATGATTAAGTGGAAAAAGATCAAGCTACCTAATCAGAGAGGTATATGATTAACCTAATTGCAGGTTATGGGTATGAGGTTGATTTAGTTGATTGGAAAATCTAAGTTGAAGGCAGAGAAGGATGACAAATGCAATATAGAACTGTGAAGTGATTGCTTGATGGATTTCCAAGAAGATCAGAGAGATGTAGATGATAATGGAGGGTAGTCAGTGAATTAGCATTTGAGTGAAAGTGGATCTATATTTGAAAAGCGAGTTGTATGTTTCAGATCAAAACTATTGTTACTTTATAGCCATTGTATCAGTCAAAATCCTTTAATAAAGGTTGACCAAACAATCATATTGTAAATCCTTTAATCAAGGTGACATTCTAATCGAATGATATAAGTCCTCTAATTAGGCTCACTTTTAACAGGGTGATTAAATCCTTTAACAGGGTCACACCTAACAGTGTGTATTGTAACCTTTAACAGGGTTGGATCCTAACAAAGCTCACTTCAGAAGAGACAAAGATTGGTAGCATGTTACTGGTGGTTTTTCCCATATTGGGTTTCCACATTAAATCTTGGTGTCATACTTGTGTGAATGTTATTTGATGTGTTGTACTATTAAGAGTTTTATATTCTGCAAGTCAATTACTTTAGGACAGTGGATTCTAATTTTATGTTATTAATCATATTCTATAGAGACCGAGTGGATTATTGAGTAGATCTAAGTTCGTTAAAGTGTTTGAAAGTTAAATTGGTACATCTAGACCGAAGGATAACTTATTCATCCCCCTTTCAGTTATTATAAATCAATCCAACACCAGCATGGAACACCATTTAGGATAAGTGAAAACCTAGCAGTAGAGATACAAGCATGAATCCATTTAATCTATTTGGGAATAAATACAAGTTTCCTTAAAATAGAAGTGAGGCAATCCCAGTTAAGTCTATCATATGATTTCATCATACCCAATTTTAGATCCATGTCAGGAATATTTAATGTAGAAATAGAATGTAGAACCTCATGAGCCACAATGATCCATCAGAAGTCTCCCGACTTGAGACAAAACTACCTTGGTCCAAAAATAATTTTAGGTATGAGTTTAGATAATCTGATCAGAATTGCTTTGATAAAGATCATATATAATGTATTATATAAAACAATCAGGAGAGAGTTACTAGAGGATTTAGGATTCTAAATCATAGGAATGATATCTATAAGTGTAGCATTAATCTCTTTAAGAATATTTCAGTTTCTCTTGGATTCCTCAAGATCTAACTAGCCATCATTTCCCACAAACTCCCAATTTTTTTTTTGAAAAAAGAGAGTAGTGAAGCCATCTAGGCCTAGAGCCTTTTTAGGAGTCATAAAAAAATAATATCTCTCAACTCCTAAAGAGAAAATGGGGCCATTAACATCTTATTATCATTCTCATAAATGAGGGCAGGGATTAAAATAACAATCTTATCATTTGCAATCACCAGTTTTGTAGTGAACAGTTTCTTAAAAAAATTAATGGCTTCAAGTGAAATTTCCTTTTTTTCCACCAATAAACATCCCTGAGAATCAAGAATACAAGAAAATTTACTATTTTATCTTTTTAGTTTAGTAGAGGAATGAAAATATTTAGTATTTTTGTCACCCTCTAACAACCATAAATCTCTCAATTTCTGCCTCCAAAAGGATTCTTCATTAGATAATACTTCTTGCATTTGAAATTGAATAGATTTATGTATATCATATGCATCAATGTCCATTCCCCTAACCATTACCACTTCATTTGATTCCTCCATTTCCTATTGAATTCTTATTTTCTCAGAAAAGATGTTTTTGAAATGAGTTATGTTCCACTCTCTGAACTTGACCTTAAGAAAATAAAGTTTTTTCACAATCTTTAACATTCTTGATCCAACCGTAAATGGATCAGTCAACCACCAATATTTTAGTAAGGGCAGAAATAATTGATCTCCAAACCACATGGGCTCAAATTTGAAAGGAAGTTTGTGAGGGCCTCTATCCTCTAAAATATAGACAAGATTGGAAAATTATTGGATGCTTGGTTAGGTAAAACAATTGCATGAACATCTAAGTCTAAATTAACCAATTCTCATAAATAAGAAAATGGTCTAATCTTTTTGCATTTTGAGAAAATCCCTTTCTCATGTTTGTCCAAGTAAATGAGCCTTTTTAAGTTTGACAATCCACAAGGCAGTTTTTCTAGATAAAGAGGTTAAAATCATACATAATACATTTATTAGGAATAATGCCACCAATATCTTCATCATCATTTTATATGGCATTGAAGTCCCTACCAATGATAAGTAATTGGTGTCTCAAAGGAAATAAAAGAAGGGATAACCTATTCCACAATATTTTCTTTTCCGAAAAACCCATAGGTCATTATATATTAAATAACTATAGTTTAGCATTTGATAATCTACTTTTCACCAATCCAATCATCTAATTTAAGGAAGAAAATAGAAGAGTTAGATAAATAGAAAAATAATTCCAGAGGAAAGCTAACCCTCTCGATGCACCAGAAGAGGGGAAGCGACAAATTTTTTAGGATTTCCAAGATGAGAACAAGGATACAAAATTTTCCCTATTTAATTTAGTTTCTTGTAATATGATAACACCATAAATAATTAAATGCACCTGATCTTTGATCAAGAATTTTTTCTTAGGGGCATTTGAGCCCCTAAAATTCCATGAACCAATCTTCATTGGCCTCAAGGGGAGGCATGAATTCCCTCTTCTGATGAGTTTGGTTTTGGGAACTGATCCCATCAACAAACTCCAGCTAAAGATTCCTCTTGGTTTCCACTGTACGAGTAAAAGGATGACTGAATTTCTTTTTCTTTTTAGAGTTACTTGCAGATGCAACAAGTGTGGAATGAATATTAAAATCATTTTCCCACTGGGTCTTGAAGCTCTTAGGTTTCCTACCTCACCTAGAAGGAGAAGTATTGGGAGAACTAGGTGAAAGAGGAGATTGCATCAATGGTAAGGTGCTTTGAGACAATTTTACCTCAAGCATAATTTTGAGATCAATATCAATATCCGAGGAGAGCACACCAAAATGGTTATTAGAAATAGGAAGTGGTGTACCCTTATCTAATGAAGTTAAGTCATAATCTATTGAAGTAACTAGACTTTTGTAGTTTCTTGATCAAGAACTAAGTTGGTATCTACTGCCAAATTCTAAACTTGTGAAATACGTTGTTTATCAAGAGAAACTAACCCCAACATCTCACGAATCATAACAAGCCTTATTCCCCCCCAAGATAGGGAATTCCACTAATTACTGAACATGTGAAATAATTTGGTCATCAAGAGGAATTAGAACCCCAATCTCATGTGAATAATGACATGCGTTATTTTCCCCCAAGGTAGGCATCATAATCTGAGAGGAAGGGGAAATTTTGTCCAAAGGCACCTCACTTCCTATATCAACAACCATAGGGTTTTCAATCTTGGATATGTTTTCCATACCAATATTATTCTTAAAAGAAGGATGAGAAGAATCATTACCAGGCACCACATTATTAGTAATATTACCTCTCCCATTGCAAGCTCAAAGTTGTTCCTAAGGAATGATGTTAGAAAAATAACCCTAGGTGTAATAGTAGGCACCTCTACAAGGAGGGTATGAGATATATTTAAATTGTTTTTTAATAAATCTTGCATTTCATCCCTAGAAAGAGACTCTAGATTTTTGTGTACCCTTAAGTCCAAGTTTGAACCCTTGTTCTTCTCTTTATTTACAAAGGAAGACGATTTCCTCAATTTCAAAAACAATGAGGTATCTATTGAAATATTAGATTTAGAAAACCAATTAGAATATTTTATAATTCCTTGTCTCCATATACAATCTATCGATTTTAGGTTAGAGATTAATCGAACAACAAAGTCAGGTTTAAGAAAAACACATATTTTCACCATAAATAAACCATCTTCAAAGCATGAATGAGACAATAATTTTTTTCAAAAGAATCACCAATTAACTAAAGAATATATGGATCTGTAATCTCAAATGACAAATTAGGCAATTTAAACCAAAAATGAATGTGTTTAGCTATGTTCTACGATGACATAAAGAAGGGTTTTAAATTTCCCACGAAAATCAAATTATGACCATACCAATAAAAAAATGTTCAATAATTTTACCTTTTACTTCTTTAGAATAAAAAATATTTATGAAAGTGCTTGCAAAAATAACCCGAAGGTAAAGATCTCCATACCATGAATCATGAATGAAATGTTGAAGCTTAGAAAGTAGTATATCCTCTCCCCATACCTGGATTGTAATTGCTAGCATATTAAGGTCTTGATCTTTCTTGTCGAGAGGGATATCCTTTGCATCCACTACAAGAATAAGAAGCCAAATCTTTTGGGATTCTTTACCTATATAAATATTGTCAATTTACTTAGGGTTTCAATCAAACCCAAATTAGTACCATTATTATTCCTATTAGGGTTTGGAACAATTTGTTCATATGACTTATGTTAGGGTTTGGTAAGTTCTATGAAGAACTCTAAAATCTATACTTTGCTTCGTTAGGGTCTCTACAAAAACCCACAACACCCACCCCAAATTTGATGGTCCTAGAGATTTTTTGAACCCAGAGATCTTGAATTTTGTGAAGGAGGAAACGCCATTTGGTTGCAAGAAATCTTGAAGATACTTTTCCATCAGCCATGAGAATCTAAGCCCATGATTTATCATTTTCTTTCCCATTCCTACCATGCCCAAAATAAACTATATTGAAACCGGTATCATTTTGCAACCCAAATCTCCCCTCCCTCCAACTTGAACCATTCATGGACACGCCTTCGATCTATGACAGGAACAAAAGAAGCCCCTGAAATATTATAAAAATGGATTAAGGGTTTTCTGTGATGCACCCCATACATCATCTCTCTGTCCATCCAAAGCCATATCCATCCATTTTAAATTAAATAATAATAATAATTTAATTAATTTTTAAAAGAACAATTGATGGAAATTAGTTAGACATTGAATATTTAAATAATTGATTAAATTTAATTAATTATGAAATTGGGGGGAATTATGCATTTGAATTTTGAATATAGTAGAAAAATTCTAATTAATTAAATAATAAAGATTATTTAATCAATTAAGAGGAATATTAGTAAAGTTGTCACACACAGACAATGCGTCAATTTTAAGTGTCTAGCTACGATCTCGATCCATTAGAGAACGTCTCTTTGAAGCATCCTATAAAGACACTTCATGTGCCTTGTTTGTGGTTTCAAATTTTGTATACATACCCCAGTTCCAAAGATTCCATTTTTATCATAGGCACATAGGATGTTGACGAAGGTTATGTAATGTGGCTTTACACCTGCCAACAACATTCTCCTAAAAGAAAGTTTCGAAATCTATTTCAACAAATTCAATTATGTGTCAACCATTCATTGCATTTTCGTGATCCCACTTTACCTCTTAGGAATTTTGTAACAAATCGCCTGCATAGACTTCCACATTTTGTTGTCTACCATAGTTGTTACAACAATGCTCCAAAACACCATTTTGGCAAAAGTAGGAATGATATAGGCCATGCAACCACCAAATGTAATTATTTAAGAAGTTTCTAAAGCCTATTTAACAAATATATTTTATGTACACTCTCTAATGATTTCATTATCTAACATGGACATAGTGCTTTATTATTAATCCTTGTCTTGATTCTCAAGATAGTGTATATTTCATACAAGATGGTTGCTTTTTTTTTTGTGGGGGGAGGGGGTGGTAAAAGCTGCTTCCAAATCATCAATGGACCAAATATGAAAGGGAAATTAGCTTTGATCAGAGAGGTATGATATTTATATCATTTATGACATAGTGTATTGTTTATTTTCATTTACACCACTTTATTTAATATGACTTTAATTTTTATATTATTTTTTTTAAAGTGATTTGAGTCAAGATAAAATCTTATATCAAAATTCTTGTAAACTGTAGACGTTGGCAGACCATTCTAATGTTACTTGTTGCAAAGACTCTATAATCTCTTATTTTAGTTAATATATAGACATAATAAAAATAGAGCAATGATATTCAAAATAAGTACCTTAGTGATGAGTGCAAACGATTCCTCCGTGAATTGACTTAATAATGAAAGCTATCTTTTTCTAGCATTTAATAAAAACCTAGCTACTTCACTATCAAAAACTTGTTTTTATTTACATCCTGATAAATCCATGCGTTCCTTATAATCATGGCCTTTCAAACTTCTATAAAATTATTTCATAGTTCCCCGCTATCAGCATTTCCTTTTAGCTTTGCATGTCAGTCCTATGAGGGGTCATTTCATATTTTCTGGTAGTCGACTGCTTTTAGAATCACTTATAGGGTCATGATTCTTTACTTAGACATCACCTTCATTGTGATTGAGTGACTCTTAATGGAAAATATGTCTGGTACATTTATATAGGCATCTACATTTTTGACCCGCATTCAATTTTCTCCTCTTTTTTCCATGTCATATTTCATTGCCAAATTTATTGAATCGCTGTTATAAGTGTATCTGTTGATAGCAACCATTAGTATTTCATATTATTGTGTTTTTCATTTGGCATGCTTAAGATTTCATGTGCAATATGTGATATTTTGTGTGGTATTAGTATTCTTCTGTTAGAAATAAGGAAACACACACAACTGAAAGAGGGGGGTGAATCCGTTGTGTCACAAAACTTAAAACCTCAATCAATTTTAAACTTTAAATCTTAGATCTGAATGACGAATCTTAAAACAAGATCACAAAACAATAAACACCACATAACACAAAGATTTTTGATGTGGAAACCCAGTTAAGGGAAAAACCATCGTGGGGATCAAACCCATAAAATGATGTACTCTGTTAAAAGCACTATACATGGTTAGGAGTATTACAAGGGGCATGCACATGCATTCAGGAACACTACTCAAATACAACAAGGGCTACAACCCAAATGAAGGATTACTTCCTTACAACAAGTAGATGGAATACAATCCATTGTAGACTACAATCCACTAATCATGAGCTAATTGATAGCATCTCTGTTATGCCGATACAGTTCTGATGAAGTACATAATACATCATATCTCTGCCTCAATTGCAGATTCCCGATGCAGGAGAATCCTTTGGTTTTTGGAAATCTTGCATCGCTCAAAAATATTTTCCTGTTAGTTTGTTCTCAGTTTGTTCATGTTGGCTGGTTTCTATGTTTTTGGTTACGATCCTTGGTTTTGGATCATTTGTTGTCATGGACCTTAGGGTATGTTCTAGACATCATGTTTTGACTATGTCTAGGTTTAGACCTCAATCTAATACTTCATAGTGAAGTTATCTTGGATTTATGCTTGGGCCTATGTGTTCTTCATGCTCTAACGGTTAGTTGGAGTTTTCTAGTCTTGTAAAGAAATTTCTTGATCGACGAAGCTTTGTGGCTCATATCACGATATTCCTTGATCTTTAGCCGACATCTATCTTGGATCACACATCATTTCTATAACTTGGCATCAACATCCTCTTGATTTGGGTCATGACCTACATTTTTGTATTACATTTTCTTATTCTTGGAAAACATGATAGATCTTGGCTGACATATTTCTTGTAAAGGCTCTATATATTGGGGCATTTGATCTTTGTTAGGGTAGAGAAGTAGGGGATTATAAGGATAAACTTTGGAAGGTTAATTCTAGGGTTTAGATATGGAATTGTATTGTAATTGGGCATATGAGCCTAAGAATTTGAGCTACATGTTGTAGGCCATTCTGTTGTAAATTTATGAATATGTGATAATGCAAAGATATGTTGTAGTGTGTTGTTTATCATTTTTTGTGTCTAGTGTTGATTGTTTTTTTTGTGTGACTCAGGCTGCAAGGTTTGGACCATCTCCATTGGGGGAACTCCTGTAATGATTGTGAAATATGGTATTAGAGAAATATTTGTTCCTGTGATTGCAGATCCATGTTCCTAAGATTGCGAAGCCCTAGATGTGTTAGTTGTGGGGTGGAAGAGTGTGGATCTGGACTGTAATAACATAGGACTTGCATGAGATGGTTAGGATAAGATTTGATGCTGATTTTTGAGTTATTGAGGTATCCCGTTGGTGAACAAATCATCAAGAGGAGATAGGTGTTAGAATAATTGAGGGGGGTGGGGGTGAATCACTGGCCTTAAAAATAATTCCAACCAAAACTTATATCACAAATATAATATCTTCTAGTTATCTTTCAGTGCTACAATATGTATGCCTTATGTAATTCTAACAAATATAATCTGCTCGATGAATATACTGTTTATCTTTTTCTAGCCTTTACTGAATAGTAGCAATTAAACTTAGTGTTTATCGACCAATCATGTTTTATTAATATGTAAAGCAAAACATCAAAGCAATGAACCACATACACATTTGACACATGGATTTTTAACGTGGAAAACCTGCTAAGGGAAAAACTGTTAGAGTATCTATTTATCTTCACTTATTAATTAGATCATGTTGATTTAATTATTAAGCTGTTTATGTACTCTATTTTCACTTAAGCTGTCTCTTAGGTGCATATAATTAATATTTTATATTAATTATATTGCGCAACCTAGCTTTTACCTTTTTAGGGTTTTATTCACCTTTAAGGTTAAACTTTTGTAATTTTTTTAAAAAATTTTTGGAATACAATTTGCTCTCACTCCGCTGAGATTTTCCAAACCCTTGCTTCTGTCTCTTTGGTGACCTTTCAGCAACAGGCTATTTGCATGCAGGTGTTCTTGGTGATCTCTGAAGTTGGATTTCTCAACTTCTACATGGTATCAGAGCTTCCCTGCTACTGCCTGGTCTGAGGGTTTTTTGAAGCCATGAGTTGCAGATGAAAGCCACAACTTATCTAGAGTTTCTTCTTCACTTTGGAGGAGGCACTATTTTTTGAAGCTGTTTGAGCCAAAACAAACTCCACCATTGCATTCAGAAGGCCTGGGAGAGTCGAAATACATATAAACTTTGCTGGTTTTGGTCACAGTGACCCCAGAGGAAAATTTTTGACCTCCTAGGCTGTACGGCTCGAAAAATGAGGAAAAAATTAAAAAAACCACTTTTTCTTAAGGGTTTTGGCACTGCCAGAGCGCAACCAGAGCATGCGACCCGCGCGCCACCCTAGCACCACCCCGGCTCGGTTCGGCCTGACCCACTCTCAGCCCCCCGCCGGCGCGCCGCTCACCGGCCACCGGAGCAGCCCCTGGTGGTGCTGTGCCCAAGAACCACCCAGGAGCTGCCTGTCCACCTCCTCCACTAGTGGCCCACCATCTGCCGCCATTGGTTGACTCAGGTAACGTCACCAGCAAAATTTTTTTCTCGGTGGGTTTTTAAAATTTTTCCGGCCATCGAAATTTTTTTTCTGGCAACAGACCCGACGACCGTCAAATTTTTTCATGTGCACTATGACGAGCATTTGAACGTCAAATTTTTTCCCATCTCTGGTTTTTTCCAGAGAGTTGTTTTTCAGAGGCATCGTTGGTTTTTTGGCCATATCTTGGACATACAGTGTCTATTTTTGAAAAATGAAATATCACCGGAAAGGTGTTTCCGAGCCGAATGTGATGATGCTAGTCTTGATTTCTTATTCAGGCATTTGATCCCTCAATTTTGGTCTTGAAGTAGAGGATTCTGTTTCCTCCATCTCTGGATCTGACGTCTAGGTTTTCTTCTCATTTTTTATGCTTTCTGTAATTGTTTCTTTGCTGTACAGGAGATAGAATCATAAATTGTGGGGGGGTGCTTTTTCTTTCTATCATTTACATTCAGAAATGACCCTTCTACTTCCGTCTTCTTCTTCTCTCAATGTCAGACCCCTCTGTGGCCCGGCTGACACCGCACAATTACCACACCTGGAAAGCACACATGACTAGGCTACTCATGCCACGTGGCTTATGGTCATGTCTAGATGAAAACCAACCTATCCTACAATGTTCTTTTAAGGTTTTTCAGCACAGGAATAAAATGGATGAAGCCATGGGCTTGATTGCACTGAACATCTCTGACAGTCTCCTTTTTCACTTGGATGGTTTGACAGCTCCTAGGGCCATTTGGTGCAAGTTTTCAAATTTTTTGGGCATAGTGAATGAGTTTCGGGCACTACAGCTTGATGCAGAGCTGACCACTTTGACTCTTACCAGCTTTCCCACTATGGAGGACTTCTTGATGAAGTTTAAATCTCTGCGCTCAATTTTGCAAGGATGTGGGAGAAACAAGATAGATGATGAGTGTATCTTCCTGATACTCTCAAAGTTGAGAGGACAGTATCAGATCTTTTCTTCTACTTTCTACTCCACCATGGATGCTTTGGGTACTAGACACACCATGCCTTCATTTGAGACATTCTGTGATCGGTTGACACAGGAAAAGGAAAAGATCCAACAGATGGATGCTTCTGTCTCTTCTAGCCAAGCATTGGTTGTGCAGTCTTCATAGGGGAAACCAAAACAGAAAGCCAAATTGAAGAAAGATTTAGTAGGCAATGAGTATTCCTCCAAACCTGCATAGAAAAATGATTCAAAACCTCCAGCTAACCCTTACAAGGGTAAATCTTCTTCTAAGTCTACTGAATCTACCTCCAAGACTAAGAAGAAATTAGTTGAGACCTGTAGTTTTTGTGGAAAGGATGGACATCCTATTTCTAGGTGCTGGAAATATTTGGAGGCTTTAGAGGAAGCCATGCAGGAGCATCACATTTCAGCTCCTCAGTCCACATCCTCCCCTGTAGGAAAAGGTCATGCTCTTACTGCATGAGCTATGACTTCTGGACCCACCTGGATTCTTGATTCTGGTGCCTCTCACCACATGACTCACACTCAACAGTTGGTCACCTCACTTGGTCCTTGTGCTACTTCATAGATTGTTGTTGGGAACTCATCTCATCTTTCTGTTTTGGGTTTTGGTTCTATTGCATTAGCTGGGGGTTCTCTTCAGGATGTTCTTTTTGTCCCTGACATTTTGACAAACCTATTGTCTATCTATCAGATTTGCCACTATGGCTCTGGTAAGATAGTTGAGTTCTCACAACATGATGTGGTTATTTAGGACTTACATGATTCTGATATGATTGTGTCTACTGAGAGTGTTGACACTGCATCCCACCTATACAGATTTGATGGATTTGAGTCTTCTACTGGCACAAGTTCCTGTCTTATAGCACATACAGATTCAGTGAGCAGACTTTGGCATGAGCATTTGGGCCATGTCAATTATAGATATATTCATTAGATGAGCACACAGGGACTTGTTCTTGGGCTTCCACAGATTACTTGCACTGATGGGGTTTGTCAGGGTTGTGTTCTTGGCAAACAACATAGGGATCTTTTTCCTCACGGACGAGCTACTCGTGCCTTGGCACCGTTGGAGTTGATTCATAGTGACCTCATGTCATTTCCTACTCCTTTTTCTCATGCCAGATATGTGCTTACTTTCATTGATGACTTCTCCAGGCACACATGGGTGTACTTTTTAAAGTACAAGTCTGATGTCTTTGTTTCATTTCGAGTCTTTAAGACATTTGTGGAGAAGCAATCTGGTCTTTCTATTCACCGAATACACACAGATAATGGGGGGAGTATGTGAACCAAGATTTTAGGGATTTTTGCTCTGAACATGGTCTTCAACATCAGTCTTCAGTGCCCTACACCCCTCAGCAGAATGGTGTGGCAGAGAGAAAGAACAGAACACTTCGGGAGATGGCTAATTGTATGATACAGTCCAGGTCCATGGATTTATCTTTTTGGGCAGAGGCAGTCAATTGTGCTAAGTATATTCAAAATCAGATGCCTCACAAGGTAGTTCAACATATGACTCCTGAGGAGGCTTGGTCTCATGTCAAGCCTGATGTATCTTCATTCTGAGTTTTTGGTAGTGAAGCATGGGTATTTGTGCCTGACTCTCAGAGGAGAGCAATGGAGCAAAAGAGCCGATAACTCATTTTTGTTGGCTACTACGAGGATGTTAAGGCATACAGGTTGTTTGATCCTGATTCCAGAGAGGTCCTGTATCGACGGGATGTCCAGTCTGATGAGCGCCTTCTTGTAGTAGATACTTCACTTCTAGTGTCTACTTCACTTACCACTACTCCCTCATCTCTTCTAGTTTCTTTTCAGGATGATGAGGATGATAATCTTGGTGATCCCCATTTACCTGCACCACAGGATCCTCCACCGATGCCTAGATGGGCTCGTGTTACAGTTGATGCTGCAGGATCTCTAGCTGGTGACCCTTCAACTTCCCGTCGCACCCAGTCTCATATTGCGGGTTCTAGTCTTCTGAGTCATGCTATTTGTGGTCATCCTCAGACATTTGTGGTAGCAACATGACATACTGAGTGGGACAGTGCTATGGAGGAGTATTCTTCTTCGATGAAGAATCACACTTGGGATCTTTGTTCTCTTCCTAAGGGAAGAAAGTTAGTGTGATGCAAGTGGTTATATCGTACTAAGTTTGCAGCTGATGGTTCTATTGATAAGTACAAGGCATGTCTTGTTGTGAAGGTTTTTTCACAGGTTGAGGGTATTGATTACACTGAGACATTTACCGCTGTCACCAAGATGAACTCTATTCACCTTGTCTTATCCCTCGCAGCTTCTTAGGGATGGCCTATTTTTTAGATGTATGTAAACAGTGCATTCTTGCACGGTGATATTAGTAAGGAGATTTACATGGAGCAGCCTCAGGGATTTGTGTAGGATTCCTACTTGGTTTGCAGAATTCAGTGTTCTTTGTATGGTCTCAAACAGGCCCCTCAGGATTGGTATGAGAAGATGGACTCCTTTCTACTTTCTACAGGATTCACACGATGTCATTCTGATCTGACAGTCTACATTCAACATCTTGAGGATGAGGTTTTGATCCTTGTGCTATATGTTGATGATATTCTCATCACAAGTAGCTCATCTTCTATGATTTAGGATGTTCAACGTGCATTGATGGAGTAGTTTGAGATGACAAACCTTGGTCTATTACACTTCTTTCTGGGTCTGCAGATTGTTTAGTCCCCTGCTAGGATCTTTGTTTACCAACAGAAGTATGCTCTTGACATGCTTTGGCGCTTTGATATGCTTGATTGCAAGCCTGCTCCCACACCTTTTCAGTCAGGTGTTAATTTGTCTACCTCTTGCACTTCACCTTTAGTGGATCCTACATTGTATCAACAGTTGGTTGGCAGCTTGTTATACTTGACACACACTCATCCTGATCTCTCCTTTGCATTTGGTCTAGTCTCTCGGTTCTCACATGAGCCTCATGAGAGTCATTGGCAAGCTACCAAGCATATTTTGAGATACATTCAGGGCACACTTATGTATGGCATTCATTACACATCAGGGGATCCTCACATTGTTGGCTTCACTGACTTAGATTGGGCTGGTGATGTTGATGATCGAAAGTCTACTTCTGGCTTTTTTTTTTTTGTCTTGGCTCTGGTCCTATCACATGGTCATGCAAGAAGCAGAATGCTCATGCACTTTCATCTACAAAGGTTGAGTATAGAGCAACAGTGCATGCTAGTCAGGAGATTCTATGGCTTCGATAGTTGATGACTGAGTTTGGCTTTCCTCGTGATCGTCCCACTGTTCTGTGGTGCGATAATCAGAGTGCTATTCACATTTCCCGCAACCCATTGGAGCATCAGTGCACTAAACACATTGAGCTTCATATGCATTTCATTCGTCAGCAGATTCAGGATGGTGTTCTCACTTTGGAGTACATTCCCACTGACGCGTAGGTTGTTGACATCTTCACCAAACCTTTTTCATCTCCGCACTATCTTCAGTTGTGTTCTATGCTTGGGGTGATGGAAGTTGTCCTTGGGGGGTCTTGTTGAGGCCTTCCTTCCTTCATTTTTTTCAGCATGTTTGTTTATCTCTTTTTGGAGAGGGGTTTTTCCCACTGGGTTTTCTCCTTTATCTCCAGTTCATAGATATTTCCTTGTATTGGGTACCTGATCAGGCCTTGTTGCCGGGACCCTCTTTTCCTGCTTTCATAGCTGTGCTAGGTTAGCTTACCTCCTGAGCTTCGCTTAAGGGGGGTGTTAGAGTATCTATTTATCTTCACTTATTAATTAGATCATGTTGATTTAATTATTAAGCTATTTATGTACTCTATTTTCACTTAAGCTGTCTCTTAGGTGCATATAATTAATATTTTATATTAATTATATTGTGCAACCTAGCTTTTACCTTTTAATTTAGGGTTTCGTTCACCTTTAAGGTTTAACTTTTGTAATTTTTTTTTAAATTTTGGAATACAATTTGCTCTCACTCCACTGAGATTTTCCAAACCCTCGCTTCTATCTCTTTGGTTTCCTTTCAACAATAGGTTATTTGCATGTAGGTGTTATTCGCAATCTGTGAAGTTGGATTTCTCAACTTCTACAAAAACCACTTGGGACTGGTAACCCAAACTTTTCACTCTTCTGAAGTGAGCTTGGTGAAGAGCCAACCCTATTAAAGGTTACAAACACACTATTAAGTGCAACCTTGTTAGAGGATTCAAAACTAACAGTTTGTCTTTTGACCTATTATTCACTATGTTGTCAACAAGAAAACCTTTTGATACTCTTGACTATCTCAATACAATAAGGATGGTTAAATCCCACTCGATTAAGAGATTTTATGAATCGATAGTTAAACTGAAACAATAAATGATCTGTTCAATAATACAACTTTAAGTTGTAGATTTTCAGATCTATTGTTAGTCCATAATACCTCTCTGATCAATGTTCTCTTTAATTCCTTTTCTCCCCTTATTTCTTCTTTCTGCTCGGTGAATGCTCTTGCTTCTGTTGCTCAGTGTCAGTAGAATTTCTTTGGCTCTGTTCCTCAACCTGTATGATTAGATCTACATGAAGACTTCTATCTTCTCTAGAATTATATTCATCATTCCTCTATTTTATAATGAATTAATTGTCTCTTTATATAGATATAATTTAGTCGATCAATCTCCTTGTCTTTCTTGTTCTTGACGTAGATTGCTTCTTGATCCGCAAATCCTGCCATGCATTGCTTTAATATTTAAAGCTTTTCTTTAGTTTTATTACGTAGATTTCTCCTTGACAACTGTGAATAAAACTATCTTTAAATATTTTTCTTATCTTTAGTTCTACTAGTCAATGAAAATAAAGCAATCAATCAGCTAACTCTAAATATAGCTCTTCCAGCTAAGTAGTTTTTTTGTTTTGTAACTCCAGTTGATTTTGGTCATCAACTCTTAGTTTTCTCGATAACACTTTCTCATGTACCACTTTCTCAGTACTACTGATCTCGAGTAACACTATGTCTCTTAGGTAACACTGTCCGTCGGTGTTGACTGTCCATCAGACAACACTGTGAACTGCTCGGGGTTCACTGTTCATAGGTAACCCTGTCACTTGGTGTATACCTTTACCGACGACAAAAAAATTGTCTCTTTAGATCTTCAAGTGTTGTGACAATATATGTATAAGTAATCATAACATATTATGTTGACATTAATGACAATACAATACATTAACTGATTTTATGTCTTGCATTTACTTTTTGCAGCTCGATGATCATCAACTTATCATCTTCAAACATTCAATCAATTATGGTTCATCAATCTCTCCCTTTGGCACTGATGGCAACATACTATGAAATATGTAATGTAAAACATGGCATAACATACCAAACTTATTTTTCTATAACCAATTCAAATATCTAACTCTCAGTAAGCTCTTCTAGCTTATATTTGATTCTTGTAGAGTGCTCTCCCTTTCTTCATTCCCTTCAATGGATAGGTGTAGAAATTCTGTCTTCTTCTTTTGTCTCTCCCTTTGTTGTAGAATCTCTTCTCCCTTTTTGGAATAGATATGAAGTGTTAACTCTCTTTCCAATTCTCTCCCTTTGATGGATGTTTTTTTCTTTGAATCTTTCTCTTCATCATCATTGGATCTCTTTCTCTCCCTTTGTAGAAAATTATTTTTCTGATCTTTTCTCTCCCTTTGACTGATGTTCTTTTCCTTGATAGATATTTCATATGAATATATTCCTCTCCCTTTGAAAACAATGCCAAACAAAAATATATCATTGAATCTCCTTTCCATCAGAAATATAGCTTTGTAGTAGTCAACAATATCTTTGGTGTGCGGTTCAGATAAGTACCTTCTTGTACTAATGTGTCATTGCAGTCCATATCTTTTCTTGCATCAACATGATTGATCTCCTGATAATGTGTAGGCTGATAAAACCTTCTAGTCATCTTAGTGACCAGTAGACAAGGGTTGAACCCGTAGTCTCTTCCTCAGGTACTCAAATGTATCTTTTGGCAATGGCTTTGTGAATATGTTTGCTAATTGTTTTTTGGATTGTACATATTCCAGTATCATTTCTTTCTCTTGTACTTGTTCCCTCAAGTAATGATACTTGATAGCTATGTTCTTTGTCTTAGCATGCATCACAGGGTTCTTTGAGATGTTTATAAAACTAGTATTATCATAATAGATAATTACTGGGTCAATAATTTCTTCATTCATACCTTTCAGCAATTGCTTGATCCATGCAATGTTAGAGAAATTCGCAACAACAACCACATATTCTGCTTCTGCAGTTGATTGAGATATGCATCCTTGCTTTTTACTTATCAATGTGACAAGTCTATCACCCATAAAGAATGCTCCTCCTATTTTGATCTTTCTATCATCTATATTTCGAGCCCAATCAGCATCAATATAGATGTGTAGCTCAAATTTACCTTCTTTATTATACCACAAACCATATTCTTCGATATTCTTAAGATATCTCATAATTATTTTAACAATAGTCATGTGTATTTTTTGGGATTAGCACAGAAAATTGCAACTATACCAACTGCATGATGAAATTAATTTGCAATTATTATGCAAACAACACTTTCGGTAAGCATACACTGAAGGACAAGACAAAGAACAAACCGAAAATCAGATATAAAGAGATCACCGAAAATGACCAAGTACAGAGAAAAAGTGACAACACAACTTTGTGTGTACACCAAAATTGCAAATTCAAAAGGATAAATAGGAACCTGACATAAAGGACATAGTGCAAACCGAATTGATAGTTAAAGAGAAAACTGAGAGAACAAAACTGAAAGACAGTCAACTAATTTTAGAGCATAATCGATCATCAGATATCGAGAGTCAGTTGCAGCCCACAAAAAGTGGATCTGACTTCCACGTCAGATAAAGCAGTCTTATTTTATTTATATAATCTTGATTTGTTTTAAAACCATTTCTTTAGGGACAAGAATCACTAATGTAAGTTTTTTAATCAGTCTAACTGATTTAAAACACAGACTAGGAGATCAAGGTAAAAGTTGCAAACTTGATCTTAGAGTTAACATTGTTTTTCGTGAAACTTGATGATGTCAATCCATCTTATAAATAGATGATGTAATAATTCATTATAAAATGTGTGAATATGAAAGAGAGGATGAATGAAGCCTACAATTACATCTATGGATCAAATTGAAAGTTTCAAGAACCAGAACATCAAAAGGTGAATTTGGTTAGCAAGAACCAAGAACAGAGGCTACCAAGAATCAGAGGTATTATTCAATCACATTAGGTCATAATTTTATTCATATAAATTTAAATGGATGTGTATCAAAAATAGGAGATTGCATTTACCAGGTCCAATTGTAATTTTTTATTATTCTAACAAGCGGAGAAAAGTGTAAAAATCCTTTCAAGGAAGGTGGATTTAACAGTCCAACTACAAATCTCTTAACTGAGTGCACACTCAACAGTGTTGCTAAAGCTCTTAACTGAGTAGAATTTAACAAGTCTCCTCAAATACTATTAACTAGGAAGATCATCAGAAGTGATCAAATTGTAAGCCTTAACCGACCCCTTCCAATCTATACATAGTGAAGATTTTGTGGGTGCAATCCCCACCACAGTTTTTACTTCCTAACAAGAGTTTTCTGCGATATCTTATCATGTGTTATGTGTCAATTACTTTCACGAATGTTTCTATGAATGTTCACATGTATGTTAATTTTATAAATTGATGTAACTCACATCAAGATAGTATAGATTAGATGAATGGATATACAATTGATTACACAAAGGTTAATTTATTAAAGGATACAAAAGTTTTAGAGGTACTGATTCACCCCTCCCCTCTCAGTACACAGTTCCCATTAATTCCAACAATTGGTATCAGAGATAAGTCTCTTCTTTGGAAAAGCTTAAGGGCTTAAGAGAAAAGATCATATAATGGAGAAGTACAGACTTGTGAAGAATATTGAAAATAGGAAGCTAGAAATTTAGATGTTCTATGAACAGTATAAAGAAGCTAGAATCAACATGAGACAACTGTTAGATGAAAGAAAGATTATGGCATCTCATTGTAATGAGATAGATTATCATGAGGAAGAGATACCATATTTCTTTGATTCTTTAGGATCAACTACAAGCAAAGCATCAGATACATCAGAAGAAAGCATCACAAGCCTAACTAAAATCAATCAACATCTGGCTGGACAAGTTAAATCTCTGCAAATCAGTCAAGAGATACAGATGGTAAGGATGATTGGTGTCATGAACAATGCTAGACAAGCTGAGCAAGAAAGAACACTAGCTATTGATGATAGAAGAAAGATTACAGAAAAGCTACAAGAAAAAGAGTCTGAAATACAAAGACGTACAAAGCATCACCCTGAGATTACAAATCAGATTATTCTTATGAGTCAAGAGGCAAATAGAATAAATGTTGAACTCATTGAAATAATAGAAGCTATCGATGAGCTAAGGGATGAGAATGAAAATTTGAAACATGAAATAGGAATTCAACAGCAGCATAATGAAATTATCAAGAAAGCTGAAGAAAACAATAAAAGACTGCATGCTTTTCTTGAAGGACAATGAAGAGTCAACAAGAATACTGATCTAGGTTCTACTGAGAAGGGATAATCATCAAATCAATCTGATCCAAATAATTTCTATACAAATTCAAGACCAAGAAAGCTTACATGCAATCACTGTGGAAAGAAAGGCCATACATAAAAGGTATGCAGAGGAAAAATGAATGTAAGTCTGAGATGAAACAACCAAAGAAGGAAACCTACATGGACAAATACTATCCTACTTGCAAAATAAATGGGCACACAACTCTTGAATGCTGGAAAAATAAAAGGCAAGCATGGAAGCCTAAAGGTCTAGAAACTCCCTATCAATCAAAAAGAGCCAGTAACCAGTATGTATGGGAGTACAACACTTGGAAAAATTGTACAAAATGTGGAAGATTTGGTCACATTGTTGCAAACTACATGAGACAGTGGACTAGATAGTCTAGAGGCTGGACTAACCCTAGAATGGCATGGTTACACTGTCATAAAGTTGGTCATATCAAGAAAGACTGTAGAGACCAAATGACAGGAACCAGCACATATCCCAATGGAAACACCATTGAAGACATCCAGAGAGAAAGAGACAAAATGTTGAGAAAAGATTCAAATAATGATGAAGATGGACCGAGCAATGCAAATGGTGACACCCCATCCAATGGATCTGGTGACCTCACCACCCCCACCTAAGAAGAACAAGTAAGTATGGAATTGCATTACCTCAAGTTATTATTTTACATCAGTTCCATATTATTTTGATAAAATACCAAATTAGCATAAGTAAAGACTCATCATGGTATTACTTGTTAAAATTTGTGATAACTATGCTCTCGTACATACATATAAAAATCCATAGGTATACACTCAAAGCTGAGAATGCCTACACTTACCGAGAAGCATCGATTAAAACAAATTTTCTAGTGTAAACTGAGCCTCGTCGGTAACTGAGAAAAGTGAACAAGTTGCTTGCAATACCAAAACCCGTCGGTAAAAGCAAGCGGTATAACGGAAAACCTAAAATGTCATGTTATCACCAAAGGAAAGTTGAAGTCTTAACCAAAAAACTCCATCTTCACACATTGAGGAGTTAGTAAGCATTAATGACATGTTTTTTTAGGGCAAACAACTATAAAAGAGCGACGGAACAGACTCATTTTTCACCACGACCAAAGCAGAGCGACGAGAGTGATTTTTGAGCAGAAAATGACAGGATCACAGAGAAACCACAACTCAACCACTAGAACTCCAAAGTAGATCAGAAAAAACACTTGGTGTATACAGCAAGTTCTACAAACAACCGACAACTCTATTTTCACGCATTTCATAGAAAGCCCTAAATCTGAAAATGGCTACAACCTCAAGAACTTTGAAATCAAAGAACACCAAGAAGGATGAGTTTAAGCTCATCAAGAATTTGGCATGTGAGGAACCACACTACAAGATTCACCCTGAGGTTTCCTCACAACCCAACGATGTTGGAGCATTCTCGCAAATACCAGCTAGGGTTTTGCTCTTCAAGGATGTTTGAGCATTTATACACTGCAAGATCGCAGAAATAGGTGATTTAGAGGTTGAAAAAGCTTACAAGAAGTTATGCAATGAAGATGGAACTTTGAAAGATGAGCATAAACATATAGAAATGAAAGGGCTCACTAATAACTTGTTATTCCCAAAGGTCTTCAAAACTGAGTGGATCCAATTAGTACTAAGCCAAATGCACAATCATAAACTTTGGCTAGATGAACTGAAGATGATAACTTGAGATGTTATCCATGTAGTCATTGGTTAACCTATAATCGAGAAGGTAAAATCATTAAAGCAACCACCAAAGGCTGAGACTGAAAATATTACAGGAGCCAAATGGGATGGCAGAGGATTAAAGGTTTCCACCATTACCAATGATAAGATGAAATTCAGTGCATGCGTTCTAGGCTACAAATTCTTTCAAGCTAAAAATATTTTGAAGGAAAGATTATAGAGCTAGAACAAGAATGCCACAAAAAATGGTGCAAAATTCTTAACTAACCTACTGAGGAAGAAAGCCCCGAGAAAGACCTACACTAGAAAGATGTTGATAAGGAAACTCAAGAACAGATCTTAATAAAAGACATAGAATATGATACATCTGTTGAGTTAGAAAAGGAAGAAGAAGACACAACCGACAAAAAAAATATGGATGTTGCAGATGAGACATGGCCTGACACCACAAAGGAAAATATTGTGGATAACACAATAATTAACATTATCGATGATCCAGCAGAAGAAGTAAATAAAGATGAAGATGCCAATATTACCAAGGACACAACCGATGAGCAGGACACAACAATTGATACTTCATAGGTGAACATAGATGGCAACATGCCAATATTGATACAAGCTATCAATATTCTATAAGAAAAAGACAAGTCACATGAAAAAGATACTCTCGAGGATGCAGGGGAAGAGGAAAAGAAAGATAACACCGATGATCAGAAGGACATCAGAGACACTCACACAGTAACTGATATTGACAAGGTTACAGGAGGAGATTCAAAGCAGGCAGATGGAGACACAACAGAGAAGGATGCACAAGCAAAGACAGATGAAGTACATAAGGACACCGATGAAGGAGATAAACCTAAAGATGGAACTCCTGAGGAAACCAACAAAGTTGCTACCGACAATGTGAAGGTCAATGTGGAGACGTCTACAGAAAAATGAGAAGCTAAAACTGAATCAAAGCAGCAAAAATAAGCACACCAAGTAACTTCATCAAGCACAACGGACAAAGCCGAGAGATTGGCAATGGTACTACACTCAAGTGCTACACAAAAGAAGTAGAAGAAATCCAAGAAGAATAATTTGGAGGTCACTTTGGATGAAATCATTGAGATACCAAAATGTGACCCAACTACACTTGATTATGAAGCATTACAAAAATATAGTGAAATATGCCAAAGATAGGCATTACAGGAGAATATGAGGAAACAACACAAAGACTTAATGGTACTGGAAACAACTAGGGACATCTTGCACCATATTGTACCCAATGTTGATATTGATCAAAATAAGAAAAATTCTTGATCAATTAGCCACTCTCACCGAAGAAATTACCACTTAGAACATTGATGTAAAGAAGATAATAGAAGAGAGAATAGAGAAGAAGTACCAGGAGAAACTCATTGAGAACATCAGCCAAGAAGTGGAAGTCAACAAGGAAAAGCTTTCAGAATTCATTACTGAATTAGATCCAATTATAATTGAAGCTATTTCCTTGATTCAACAACTAAGAACATTGGAAAATTTCACTAAAGAGAATAGTTAAAACATAGCAAAGTTAGATTCAGATGTAACTAACAGTGCTAATAGCTTAACCACTGATGGAGACAATAAAGTTAAGTTGTATTATGAGAATATCATTGAAATAAAGAGGTTAAGGTAGGAACAGTGGGAAGTAGAGACACACTTCAGGGAAGAAGTCACCAAGATCCAAGCTCAACTTCTACTGAATCTAACACTGCTTCAACAACACATCAGTTCAGCAAGGCAACTGATAGGAACCCTCGAGATGTCTGTAGCAGACGACATCTACGATATGAATTCCAAGATCACACTCAAACAATGGGAGAAAATTAACAATGGGAGAAAATGATGGAAGACATGAAGTCTTCACACTCCCACAATTTTGATAAGCTCTAAGGTATAGACCTTTGCCTTTAATATCAAAAAAGGGGGAAAATGATATGCATTCATATGGGCAAATGATATATATATATATA
>MU225369.1:343330-357011 GCA_018584345.1 Thuja plicata
ATGGCTTACCCCAGAAAATTGTATCAGACAGAGATGTAAAGTTTCAAGGGCACTTCTGGAGGACACTCTTCAAGAAGTTGGGCACAAATCTCACCTATAGCTCTGCCTATCACCCTCAAACAGATGGACAGACTAAGGTAGTAAATAGGTCCCTAGGCAATCTTCTAAGATGCCTAACCAAGCAATATTCACAAAGTTGGGATACCATACTGCCTCAAGCAGAGTTTGCCTTCAATGATTGGTACTTTCTCTCTTGAGATTGGTGGTCATTGTTGTTGATTTTATTTTGGGTGAGGTGATTTCAAGTTAGTGGGTCAATTAATCTTGTTTACTATGTTTGGGTGAGGTGAAGAGGGTAGAGGATTATACTCTTTTCCCTTTTGAGAGAATCAAAAACTTGGAACCCTTAAATCCAAATCAAGTCCTCATGTGGTCCATATTGTGAGTCTTCCTTGTTAGAGAGGGTTAACTGTAGTGGACATTCCATTTATTGGATAAACCACGTGGATGGAACCTCAAGCAGTAATAGCCATTTTTGTGATGGTAGCAAAAACCGCTATATAAATGTCCTTGTAGAAGAAATCTCCATGGGTGTAGTTTCTTGTGGGTTGTCAGATCTCCTCAGCAGCTCCTGATTGATTAAATTCTCAGACTGTGTTAAAATCTTGGTGCCCCAAGATTGGATTTCACCCACTTGAGATTGAAAAAGTTGAAGAGTCAAGCCATTACTAAGAACCATAGTGCAACCAAATTTTTATTCTCTAGGACTATGTGCGTGATTGGAAAACATTTTTAGAACATACACAAGTAGCATTCTTATGGATTAGAAATACTATGACACTATTGTTAGATTAGGTAGAAATCTTAATCTCCCAAGAACACCTGTAAGCATAACCCTGTCACATGGAAGAAGCAAAAGAACAAAAAGAAAGAAAAATATGGAGGCCAACAAGCCAGAGGCATCATGTTCATATGCAAAAGAATGATATTATATTATGAACAATATCTTCGTTATCAATTATAAAGAGGTGATTCCCTATAAAAGGAATCAAGAAACTCTAAAGGTAAAAACCCTAAAAAATTATAAGATGCCTAAGTTTAACTTAAGTGTAGAGTATAATAGACTAATAATTAAGTAAATTAATTATTAGCTATAGTATGACAACTCTAACACCCCCCCTTAAGATGAATAAGGACTAAAAATGCATGTAAACAAAATGCAAGAAAGTAACTATGGGTCTCGGCAATTAGGCCTGATCAGGTATCCAAGGACAAGAAATCTCTGTAAAGCGGGGAAATAGAGAAAACCTAGTGGGAAAAATCCTACCCCAAAAAGAGATAAGCTAGATGAAGGAAACAAAACCTCCAATCTAGGAAAAAATTCCCAAAGAAAGGAACAAGAAAGAGCATGTATAGCATCTCCGAAGCATGAAACTGCAAACACTATTAGAAGCAACTACTGGAACCCCCACTGAAATAGTGCATGACCAGGTAGAGAAGACAAAGTCTAAAAAGCTGATCAATCAAAGAGGTGACCTCCAAAATTAGGAATGAATGAGTGTCTATATAGTAGATGATCCATCTCACCGAAATGCATAGGTGCCTAGCCACTGCATCCGCCTAGTATATAGGAATAGAAACTGAATACATAGATAACTCAACCAAACCAAGGAAGCAATAGAACCAACAGGTGAACCCCCCCATAATGCTAAATAGGGAGAGGTGTGATAGGAACACTAAAATGCAATGCTAGAAACAACTACAAGAAGGAGAATCAGGAACACCCAGTGTAGAAGAAGGTACAAGTACAAGATAAAGGGCAGTGTCAAAGCAGAAGAAATGATCTTCTAGACACACAACATGGGGCAAATTTTGTGGATGAGCACATAAGGAAAAACCATTATAACCCCCCCATGACACTTTATAACTGAGTGCAAGTACAAACAAATAAACAAAGGTGCTCGAAATCCCAGATATGCAGAAGCAGGCACTTTATCTTAGTGTGTTTACAGAAAAAAGAATGCTATAGAAGAGAAGTATACAATGCTCAGAGAGTTAGAAAGAAGAGTGAGCCAAAATAATATAGGAAGAGATCCTAGGACCTGTAGAACCCAAGTAATCTGCCAGAGTGTGAAATTTCATAACTCAAAGGAGAGAGAACCCGGAGTAGAATCTGGAGAAAAGACTCTTGCCAATGAAAAACTCACTAAACCAGCTTTTCGACGATATCTAGTTTGTCAAAAAAGGAGTCCGGATGAGCAAGATATGGCTCCCAGAAGGCGAACACAAACATTATAATTTGACAGAAAAAAATACTATCAAAATAGTATAACCCAAAACCTCAACCTCCATCATCGGAAAGATCTTGGAAAGAGCTTTCTGACGATATAAAGAAGTCAGAAAAAGACCTCCGTTTGTTCCAGTTAGAGAAAACACACCATTAGAGGGTCAAAAGGGCACCAAAAAAAAGGTCTAAAGCCCCTAGGGCTAAAAAAAATGGAGCCCATGGGCATATGGCACACGCAGGGGGCTGAGGGCAAAGGCCTTGGTCACCAATGTGACCACCACTAGAAAACATAAGCCTACAGGGCGGCAGGCATGACGGTGAAGCCGGGTGGCGGTGCCGGGCCGGCGGAGCTGGGCCGGGTTGCGGTGGGCTGGCAGAGTGGAGGAGGCCAGAGCGATGGAGCCCGAAAGAGGAGGACTGGCGGTAGTGGAACAGAGTTGGTGGCCAGCAGAGCAAAGGAGGCCAGAGTAGCAAAGCCTGGCGGAGGAGGGCCGACGGCGGTGGAACAGAGCCGACGGCTGGTGGGGCTGGGCGGGGCAGGGCCGGCGCCGGTGGAGTGTTGGTGGTGCCATTCCATTTGCACTGGCCGCGTTATTTAAAATGCCAAAAAAATCATAAAAAATGATTTTTTTGATTTTTTTCTTGGTTTTCATGCCCGTACAGCACTGGAAACCAAAATTTTTTTACCTCAGAGCCACGTTGTCCAAAATAGACAAGTTTTATATGGTTTTTAGAATTTTTGGGTGCTCTGAGCTAAATGGAGATGTCCGTTTGAGCCCAAAGTGACTAGAAACAAAGCCTAACTCTAAATCCACATAAAAAACTCTCTGAAAAACTAGAAAACCTCCTGCTTCTGAAACACTTCAACAAAACACAAACAAAGAGCCACAGGATGACTTTGATACCATGTTAGTTTAGGTAGAAATCCTAATCTCCCAAGAACACCTGCAAGCATAACCTTGCCACATGGAAGAAGCAAAAGAACATAAAGAAATAAAACTATGGAGGCCAAAAAGCTAGAGGCATCATGTTCATATGCAAAAGAATGATATTCTATTATCAACAATATCTCCGTTATCAATTACAAAGAGGTGATTTCTTATAAAAGGAATCAAAAAACCCTAAAGAATTATAATATGCTTAAGTTTAACTTAAGTGTAGAGTATAATAGACTAATAATTAAGTAAATTAATTATTAGCTATAGTATGACAACTCTAACAACTATCCATGTTCATGTGCAAGGTTGCTTTGTCCCTTGCTCATTGTTTGAAGACATTGATTGCTCGAACTCCCTGATTATTGTATTGCATGCTTGATTCATGATAAAATCTGTTAATGCATCTAGTTGGTCAATTAAAACAATCAAAAAATGAGTTATGTGTCCTTTCCTCACGCGAGAAAACTATTTTTTCACACTATTCGTTGCGTTTCCTCGCACGACTATCTAAGAATCCTCGCGTGATATTTTGCAAACTTGCTGTCAATTTCCTATTATCTTGTCACATCAGTCTGGTCTTTCTTCACACTCTTGTGCATTTTTTCATGCGGTCCTGTGCTAATCCTCGCGTGAGAAAGCATTTTGTGGCATGAAACTCTCTGCCAGTGAGCTATTTGCTGTCATCTCCCACTTGCTTTCTTGTTGTCCTATTATTTTCTAGTTTTCCTTGGTTAATCTGAGTCAGATTGGATTAATTACCCTGCTGTTAGAAGCTTGTTTAGCTTTAGATTCTTGGATTTTTACCTCTTCAATTAGCAATCTTTGATTTCACAAGTGACCTTGTTTGGATGCTTGGTGAGCTAGGAACCGTCCTTTTTGAAAAGATAAACCTTTAGATTCTTTGATAACACACTTGGAGAACTTTGGTAGTCTCTTGTCCATCCACTTTCATACAAATTAAATCTCAATTAATATAATTTGGGTAAGACCATCCTCCTGATCCATAATGTGCTAGGTTATTCACCCAAATTTATTGGGCACCTCTGTGGCAGTATTGGCTTACGCCTCTTTGCAATATTCTATCTTATCACTTCTTTTTGGACAAGTTAGTGCCTTTTCTATCCTAGTTTGGTACTACCTTTTCTTAGGGTAATCCTATCAGCTAGTACCTTTTCTTTCATGCTAGTTACAACAAGATATCAAGTAAATCAAGGAAAATGAGCTCATGTGGTTTTTAACCAATTACCCTTAGTTCAAACTCGCCAAAGACATAAGAGAAAATAACCTATATTTGATCAATCACCTAGGAATACTTTGGAAGTGTGGTTTGATTCCAAGATTCATCTTAGTGAGTTGGGTATCCCCTTGGCATCTTCTCACTCTTCTATGGATATGAGTTAAACAATGACTCAGAGAGAGAAGGAAGCCAGGGAGAAACATTATGATGATATGTTTGTAAAGAGTAGAAATGCTATTTCATTTAGTGTTTCCTCTCATGGCAGTAGGCCAGCCTCACCCCTTATTTCAACAAGATATCTAGATGCACACCAAAGGGCTAAGAGAGAGAGAGGTAAGAGACATGCTTATCAAGACAACCAATCACAACATGAAAGTGAAGAGGATGAACGTTATGACACTCATGTCAATACAACTTATACGAACAACTTGTTTCAAAATTCAAGACCAAGCTCACCTCTTAGAACATCTACCAATTACATGAGTGATAGACTCAAGAGGATTGAGTGTGAAAAGAAATCATTCCAAGATGAACAAGTTCATAAGGAAGAACAAATTAAACACCTATAGTTGGAGAGACAGACTTTGGTAGAAATGGAAAAGAAATCCTTTCAAGAAGAGCAAGATAGGCTCTTGGCTTGACAACTCAATGATCCATTCAATAATATGCATGTTAGTGGTGGAAATAGTTCTCCTCCATCCACTCCCCCTAGGAATCCATGAAGTAGGAGACATTCAAGATCACCATCATGATCTCCTAACCCTAGATGAAGAAGGGTTTCTAGACATGATCATTATAGGAGACCAACACCTCCTAGGAACTCAAGGCCACCTTCACAAATGTGCTCATTATGGTTCACAATATGGGGGTATTAACTTGAGCTTTGATTGCACCTCCTAAGATTTCATGAAAATGCAACAAGAGCCACTTTTTCAACAGTATGTGGAGAAATATTTGGAGCAAAACAAGGATAAGTTCCTAGAGAGTCTAATAAACAAAGGTGCTAGGGTCCCTTACAACTTTGATGTGGATAAAAAGATTAAGAAGCAAGGTCCATCCCAAGAGGAGAGGCTTAATTAAATTCAAAGAACAATGGAAAAGATGTTCACACCTAAGAATTCTTTCTCATTGGACTCAGTTTGTCCTAATCCTTTTGATAAGAGTGTTTACATGAAAGAATTTCCTAGAAAGGTTGAAATTCCTCAATATGACAAATATGATGGGAGTGGAGATCCACATGATCATGTGCACTAGTTTTATACCACAAGTTTTGAGTTCCATCAAGATGACTCTTGTCTCATGAGGTTATTCCCATGAAGTCTTAAGGGAAAAACAATGGAATGGTTTACTAAGATAAATCCCCCTATTAAGACCTTCAAAGAGCTTGTTCACAGATTTTTTCAACACTTTGCATACAATGTTTCAATATCTATCACATTGTTGGACTTATGTATCTTAAAGCAGAATCAAGGAGAATCCTTTGTTACTTTCTTGCAAAGGTGGAGACAAAAATGCTCTTGCTATTCTAGAACTATTCTTGACAATGAAAAGATTGACATTCTTGTTAGTAATTTGATCCCCGAAATGCGGTATGAAGTTAAGAAAATGGTTTTTGATTCATTTGACACCATGGTTGAGACTGCATGTAGAATCAAGGATATTTTAAGAGAACAAGGAATTTTTACTAAACATGGAAATAACAACAACAATGGTCATAACAACAACAACTCTAACAAGGATAAAGGGAAGAACCAATATTGGTATAGGAACAAAAAAGTGGTTAATGATGGAGTTGTGGATTCCTCCCAACCTAAAGATCAACCTGTGCTTCATTTATCTAGTAATGTTCAAGCTACGAAGCTCAATACATCCACTCAACAAGAAAGTAAGCCAAGCTACCAAGGTAAGCCTAAGAGTGAAAGACATAAATTTTCAAAACTTGGTGAGTCATATGAGCAAATTTTAAAGAAAATTATTGATAACAATCTAGCACATCCTCAAGATGCTGCGCATTTTGATATACCTAAAGTTAAACCACATTGGTGGAAGGAGAAATCCTATTGCATATTTCATAATGGTATTGGACATGACATTGAACACTGCTGGAAACTCAAGCATATCATTAAATATATCATTGAGAGTGGACAACTTACAATAGATGGATTGAACACCAATGCCGATCATAAGGCATTCAAGGAACCTTTTCCCAAATACGAAAAAGGGGGAAACCTTTAAAGTTAAGATTGGAAAAGCTGAGATCAATTATACTTACACAGATGCAAAGAATACTATCAACATGCTTGAATTTGTGGAAGAAAATTTTAATATGATGAGTGGAAGAGATCCTTATGGTTATGATCTAGATGAAGACTCTTCTCCTATTTTTGACAAAGAACCTATTGTGGTGCTAAGGGGTCCCAACTCCAGAGTGTTGTCTCAAGCCCTTAATGATGTTACCCAAAGACAAGGTCCCATTGTCATTAGAGGACCTAATTCAAGTCAATCCAGTAAACCTAAGCAAATGGCATCCAAGCCTGTCACCTTGAAACCAGCTGTCAATCCTAAATCAAACTACAATCTTGTTGATCAGTTACAAAGAACCCCTACTCAGATTTTGATCTTTGAGCTCTTAGAGTTGTCTCCAAGACATAAAAAAATCCTTGAGGATGCTTTACACACAACAAATGTCACCAACAACTTAGATATTGATCAATTCCAGAATATGGTTAATCACATTGCTACCCCTCATTACCTTACATTTTCAAAAGATGATGATAAAGCTTTGAGTCATCCGCACAATCTTGCCCTTCACATTGAGGTCATGATCCATCGCACCTATGTCAGGTGCATGTTGATAGATGGGGGTGTTGGGCTTAATATTTGTTCCTTTAGTCTTTTGAAAGAATTGGGTTATTTTGAAGAGGTTATAGATACCAGAAAAAGGATTACTATCAAAGCTTATGATGAGGTAGAAAGAAGTTCCAAGGGGTTGGCCATCCTTCCTGTTAGGATTGGCCCTGTTCAAAAGGATATTTTATTTCAAATAGTGGATGCTGGACCCCTTGCATATAATATCTTACTTGGTAGACCATGTATTCATGATATGCAAGCAGTGTCCTCTACCTATCATCAATGTGTTAAGTTCCCCTACAATGGAATAAAGATTTGTATACCTGGGGATAACACTTTATATGTTAATTCAATTTCACTAGGGGCTCATGTTCCCCTCAATAGAGAAGCAAAAGATTTTGATGCAACCTTAGCTGAATGCAAAGACGAGCTTAAGTTAGTAGACCTTGGTATGGGGGGGTATCAACTCAACTCCCTCACAACATTGCCAATTTCACCTCGGTCTTATGGAAAGCCTTCATCAGAAAAGAAACCTTCCTCTTCATCTATGAATTTATTTGAAAAATTTGTAGAATCATCAGTGCCTATTCAAGATGAGAAAGAGGAAACATTTGTTAGAGACTGGATCTATAGAGAAGAGAAATATATGCATAATGAGAGCTTCTCTCCCTCTCCTAAGGCTTATGGAAGAGGGTATACCTTTGTCAAAAAGATGAGCTATCCTGGGTATGGCTCTCTTAATCAAAATTTGGATGCTAGGTCCAAACCTCTTGACCATGCTCAATTTTGACGCAAGTCTAAGAAGCCAGTTGGCCTAGGATTTGAAAATTACAACAAACACACTAATTCTCTCTTTGAAAAGTTTAATAGTGACAATGAACTAGAGTATGTACCTAATTTGACAAATCAACAAGATATGTGTGAAGATTGGGTCCCTTCCACTAATCTCCTTTGGGGAGATTCATATATCCTAGTCACTCATGAGTCAGCTACAACTTTAGAACAAGAATCAGATATAGAAGACCCTTTGAGAGAGCGTCAACGAAAGAATCTTGTTCATTTAATAGAAAGAGAAAGTGCTACTTTTGATGAAACTAGACCTTCCACATCACGATGTCCCAAACTTTCATGGTGCAAGCATCCTAGTCGCAATTTAGATACAAGTTCTAATGAGTATGAATGGGACTCTTTTTTAGAGCCCTCCATAGTTTACAGAGATATTGATGTTATTCACACTTTTAGTTCTCAACTCAAGGTAGCCAATGAGTCACATGTAGGATTAGAGGTTTTGAACCCACGTGTTGCCTTAGTGGACGAGTCTTCTCTTGTTAGGATGAATCCTGATTTGGGTAGCTTAGAAGGATACTTGACGGACTCTGACTCTTCAGTCACCAGTGATAATATCATTCACATTTATAACCTTGAACCAGTCATTGACTTGCCTCTTGTTCATCCTGACCTCATTGATTGGTCCCAACACTATAAAGAACCTGAGCTTTTAACCTTCCAAAATGATTATGAGATAACTTGTTATCTAAATGCCATTGAACCCTTAGTCTCTTCCACCAATAAACTGACTACTAGTATGACAGAGCTAGACATCAAGTACCTTAGTCACAAGATAAAAAGAAAAGAAAATCAAAAGAATAGGTGTTCTGATGGTGAAAACCACTGTGTGGCGGTGTCAAAACTAAAAAAAAGTAAAAAGAAATGATGTATCCAAGGGTGAAAACCTCTCTGAGGCACCTAAGGATGAGGTACTTGATTGTCTCCCCATCTATTTTTAGGATAGATCTTCAGTGCTTATCGAGCCAATACAAGTAGTCAATTTGGGTACATATGAGGCTCCACAAATAGTACACTTGGTTGAGTCCTTGTCACCAATAGAAAAAGAAGCTTACACTAAGTTCTTACAGAAAAAGAAAATCAATTTTGCATGGACTTATTCAGATATGCTAGGATTGGACACTAATCTTATTATGCATCACTTGTCCATAGCTCTAAATGTCAAAATAGTTAAACAAAAATTGAGAAAGATGCATCCTCACATAGCTCTTCTAGTCAAAGTAGAATTGGAAAAACTCCTTGGTGCAAAATTTATAAGAGCTATTGCCTATGCTGAATGGATATCAAACATTGTACTAGTTTCCAAACATGACAAATCCTTTCGAGTTTGCACAGATTTTAGAGATCTCAATAGAGCATGCCCAAAGGATGACTTTTCACTCCCCAATATAGACATGATAGTGGATATGACTGCGGGTTATGAGATTTATTCTTTGATAGATGGTTTTTTTGGGTACAATTAGATTAAGATAGCTCCTAAAGATCAAGAAAAGACTACATTCACTTGTGCATGGGGTACCTATTGTTGGAATGCTATGCCTTTTGGATTGAAAAATGCAGGAGCCACCTATCAAAGAGCTATGACAACTATTTTTCATGACATGATGCATAAAAATATGGAAGATTATGTGGATGACACCTTGGCCAAGTCTAAACAAAGAGATACACACTTAGATGATTTGGAAGTCATTCTAGATCGCATGGAAAAATTTCAAATAAGGTTAAATCCTAAAAAGTGTGCATTTGGAGTCACCCCTGGAAAACTACTTGGATTCATCATTTCAACAAAAGGAATAGAGGCAGACCATGAAAAAGTTCAAGAAATTATAGATATGCCACCTCCTAAAAAAATTAGTCAAATGAGGAGTCTTCAAGGACGTCTTCAATCTATAAGGAGATTTATTTCACAACTAGTAGATAGAGCTCAACCTTTCAGCAAGAACTTACATAAAGGAGTCAAATGTTTTTGGAATGAGGATTGTCAAAAGAGAATAAATCAAATCAATAATTACTTGGAAAATCCTCCTATTTTAATGCCTCCTATCCCAGGGAAACCACTTATTCTATACATTTCAACGATAGAATCTTCCTTGGGGCCATTACTAGCTCAACTTGATGAAAATGGGAAAGAAAGAGCAGTATACTACATTATCTATACTCTTGTTTCATATGAGGCTAATTACACTAGCATTAAGAAAGCTTTCCTTGCTGTTGTGTTTTCTTCCCAAAAGTTATGAAATTACATGCTTGCACACACTATACACCTCATAGCAAAAATAGATCCACTCAAATACTTTCTAAGTAAGGCTGCCCTCACAGGTAGACTTGCTAAATGAATGATGATACTTTCAAAGTTTGACATATAGTACATTGAACACAAAGCAATCAAAGGACAAGCCATAGCAGATCAATTGGCTGATTTCCTATTACAAGATAATGCACCTATTCAAGTTGACTTCCTAGATGAGCACCTCATGTATATGACTGAAAGAACATGAAAGATGTTATTTGATGTATCTTTTATGCAAAATGGTTCAGGAGCTGGTGTGTTGTTTGTTTCTCCTCATGGGTACACGATTCCTAAGTTTTACAAATTATTGTTCCCATGTACAAACAATATTGCTGTGTATGAAGCTTTAACAAATGGACTTAAGATGGCCATAGAATGGAGAATCACAGAGTTACACATCTATGGGGATTCAAAGCTGATAATCAACCAAGTTAATGATGAATATCAAACAAAACATGAGAAAATGGTACCTTACAAGAAAATGGTTGATTCCTTGAAATGCTACTTCACATTTGTCACATTTAAGAAAATCCCTAGAGCAGAAAACAAAGAAACTGATGCTATGGATACACTTTCTTCACTTCTTTAGTTAGATCAACATGAATCCAGATTTGAATTCATGGTGGAAGAGCTACATCACCCTATCTTTGACTCCCAAGAAAGCCATGTCATTTGTACACTTGTTGGTAACGAGTCATCCCATTATGGTGCCATTTACTCATACCTTCATGATGACATTATGCCTGAAACCTTTAACCCATCTGAACGCAGAAACCTTACCCAAAATACCTCTTGCCATTCCCTTATCACTGGTGATTTGTATAGGCGGGGTCTAGATGGAACACTTCATAGATGCTTAGAAAATGAAGAATCCGACCAAGCGTTAGTTGACATCCACAAGGGCATCTATGGGGGACATTCCAATGGTCTTTTCATGGCCTAAATGTTTCTTAGGGTGGGGTACTATTAGCCCATGATGCATATTGATGCAGTAGCTTTTGCAAAGTCATGTGAAAAGTGTCAAAAACATGGTAACCTAATACATGCTCTAGGCAGGGAGCTCATTCCTTCTATATCTCATTGGCCATTTTAGCGCTGGGCCTTTGATCTTGTTGGAAAGATTCATCCCAACTCATCAGGTGGAAACAAGTTCATTATCACTGCTACTGATTACTTTACTAAATGGGTAGAAGTTGTCCCACTTTCTGTTGCCTCAGGCAAGACAGTCTCTCTATTCATTCTGAACCATATCATCTGTCGATATGGAGTGCCTTTCGAGATTATCACTGACAACAGAGGCCAGTTCAAAAATAAGGACCTTAAACAACTCTACAAGAAATTAAAGATTAAACAACATTGGTCCTCCATTTACTTCCTGCAAGGAAATGGTCAAGCAGAGGCATTAAACAAGACCATTCTTAAGCTCCTGCACAGACCAGTTTGTAAGAATGGTAGAGATTGACATTTACAGATAAATTTGACTTTGTGGGCCTATAGAATGAGTATTCATACTCTTATTGGGGCTACTCCTTTTTCCCTTGCATATGGTGCTGAAGCAGTGTTACCTTTGGAGGTTGATATTCCTTCACTTTGAGTTTCTCTCCATGGTCTAGTTATAGATGAAGACTACCACGCCATGAGACTTCAAGAGTTAGAACTTCTAGATGAAAAATATCAAGCATCATTGAACCATATGAGGGTTTATCAAAAGCGCATGTCCAACGCATTCAACAAAAGGGTTCACCCTAGAGAATTTCAAGTGGGAGATTTTGTCCTACGTGAAAATCCTAAGAATCAACAACATAGAGATCAAAAGGGAAAATTTGAACCTAATTGGCTTGGACCTTACATCATTACAACAAATTTGGGACAGGTGCTTATTTACTATCTACAGAAGAGGGAGAATAGCTCCCTGATCCTATCAATGTCTGGCACCTAAAGAAGTTCTATCCATGATGCCCATTCTATGTAGGGGCATCCCTTTTTACATAATTATTGATCCTAAAAAAATCTAAAAAAATGATATATTGTCAAAAAATCTAAAAATCAGAAAATATCCTGAAAAAATGATCATCTTAGTGAAAACCTAGTAATAGGCACTTTGATGTATCTCCAAAAAAATTATATGTTCCAAAAATATAAAAAATTTAAAATATTCAAAAATTCAAAAAAATAGAAAAAGTGCCTTGGTGAAAACCTGGAAACAGGTGCCTTGGTAGCAAAAATTCAAAAAAAATATAAAAAGTCCTGAAAAAAAAAAAGAAAAAATGAGAAAATTGTAATAAAATTCAAGTGGTGAAAACTTGGAAACGGGCGCTACTTGAGGCCTTTGCACCCCTATTTCTTAGTGCATTTCCTTAACACTTAGCCTCTCTCCATCATGCCTTGTCCTTGTTGTCTTGGTCTGGAATTGGTCTTTGTATTTGTCTAGGGGGCATAACTGTGTTAGCTTTGGTCTCTTGGATGCGTTAGTCTTTAGGATGCCTCACAAATGGTATTTTTCAACACCACCTCAACTATATTTTTCAATAAAACCCTTGACATCGAGTGTTTTTCAACACTTATCAGTTTGGTCTTACCCAGTTTTGTTATGTGGTCTTACCTGCTTGCAAGCATTCAATCCTTATCCTCGGCACTTAGTATCAGTTAACACACTTAAATTTTTAAACAAAACACTTAATGCTTGAGCTATGTCATGATCTTTCCTTTGTGTGCTGACTGTTATTGATTTTCATTGAATGTCCTTGTCTAATAAGTCTTTCTGTGATGCATAGCTAGAGGATTTGGGGCATGGGGCATGTTTTTATTTGCTTCCTGCTTTGTGCTTAACTATTTTTGCACAACCATTCTACTGGTCATCCTGGCCTCTATGCCTTGATGCGAGTGTGGTTTTGTTATATTCAATTGGGTAAGCTAACATCATAGTCATCTTGACCTTTATGTCTTTGATGCTTATGTTAGAATCTTTCCACATTCCAATCCGATATAAATCACATTTATATCTTCATAGTTGCGCTTGTGACTAGTGATGATTGTGTGATTTTCTGATGTTCGTTAATAATGGCCCAATGATGAAAATAAGTTCCTTAACATTCGCTAATGAATAATGAACACAAAGTCCTATGTTACAGTTGCTCTATTGCAAGTACACCTTTGCATTTTCATGTAGCTTGCATTGTTAGACCTCATGTTAGTTTGCATTTTTAGGCTGCATTATGAGTTTTTGAGGGTTT
>MU225369.1:357564-413419 GCA_018584345.1 Thuja plicata
TCCCAAATTGATCTCACACTTCAACTGCATTCTTTGACTACATGTGTTCCCAGAATGATCACACATTAGTCAAAGAGGGGCAAATGTATGCACCCTAAAATGGTCGCCTAGACTGTGGACCCCATTTGTCATTTATCAAATTTCCTGAATCAATGCTTTGCAACATTTTCAATTCAAACCAACTTCCTTGATCAAATTGTAATTACTTTAATTATTTCAATATTTCCTAAGGTTTGATCATTTTTATTTAATTAAAAGATTTAATCTCCCTTTTAATTAATAAAATTCATCTTATTTAATTAAATTAAATTTCTCCCTTTTAATTAAATAAAATTCTTCTTATTTAATTAAATTAAATTCCTCTCATTTAATTAAATAAAATTCTTCTAATTTATTTAATTGAAAGAAAACCCCTCTTTTAATTAAATAAATAAAAATCCCCACTTAAAGCACTTTATTTGATGAAAAAGGAAATAAATTAAATAAAATCCTTTTTTCTTCACATCTTCCTAAGTGGTGGGCTTTTTGCCTCTTAATCATAGCCTTTGATTTTTGCCTCTTAATCTGAACCGTTCACTTTTCTTTATAAGGAAACCTCTCCTCATTTGAAAAAATAAGATTTTTAGGCTATTGTTATGCTGCAGGTTTGGAGAGTTATTTTGGAGGAGGATTTGAGCACTCAAGCTTGGATATTGCAACTTCTCTCTTCTTGTCTTCTTCTTCTTGCATCCATGGCTATTCATGTAGATTAGATTCATGTTTTCTTTCATAGATTAATCTTGTATTTGTATTTTATTTCATAGAATAATCTTGCATTGTTATCATTTAGATTAATTTCCCTTTATGCATTGCAATCATATAGAATAGATTTCATTTTCATGCATTGAATCTCTCATTTCATGGTGTACTTGCATAGGCACAGCTAGGTCAATCTGAGGGCCTCCATCACAAACCTTTGCACTCCATGACTAGGGAGCTATAAGTCAATATTTGAGGCCTCATTCTTGAGCAACCTTGGATGGAATGATTCATAGAAGTGTGACACATTTTCATCACACAATTCTAACAAATATAATCTGCTCGGTGAATATTCTGTTTATCTTTTTCTAGCCTTTATCAAATAACAACAATTAAACTTAGCGTTTACCAACCAATCCTATTTTAGTAATGTGTAAAGAAAAACATCAAAGAAATGAGCAATATACACATTGGACACATGAATTTTTAATGTGGAAACCCTGTTAAGGGAAAAACCACTTCGGACCGATACCCCAAAATTTTCACTCTTTTTGAAGTGAGCTTAGTGAAGAGCTAACCCTATTAAAGGTTACAAACACACTATTAAGTGTGACCTTTTTAGAGGATTCAAAACTAATAGTGTGTCTTTTGACCTAGCATTCACTATAATGTCAACAAGAAAATCTTTTGATACTTTTGAGTATCTCAATACAATAAGGTTGGTTAAATCCCACTTGGTTAAGAGATTTTATGAATCAATGGTTAAACTGAAACAGTAAATGATTTGTTCAATAATACAACTTTAACTTCCAAATTTTTTAGATCTATTGTTAGTCCATAATACCTCTCTAATCAATATTTTCTTTAGTTCCTTTTCTTCCCTTCTTTCTTCTATCTGCTTGGTGAATTTTCTTTCTTCTTTTGCTCGATGTCTGCAGAATTTCTTTGGCTCTATTCCTTAGCCTGTATGATCAGATCTGCATGAAGACTTCTATCTTCACCATAATTATATTCATCATTCATCTATTTTATAATGAATTACTTGTCTCTTTATATAGACATGATTTATCCACTCAATCTCCTTGTCTTTCTTGTTCTTGACGTAGATTGCTTCTTGATCCGCAAATCCCGCCATGCATTGTTTTAATATTTAAAGCTTTGCTTTAGTTTTATTCCATGGATTTATCCTTGATAATTGTGAAAAAAACTATCTTTTAATCTTCTTCTTATCTTTAGTTCTACTGGTCGATGAAAATAAAGCAATCAATCAGTTAACTGTAAATATAGCTCTTCCATCTAAGTAGTTTTGTCATTTTCTAACTCTAATTGATTTGGGTCATCAAATCTTAGTTTGCTCGGTAACACTTTCTCGGGTACCACTTTCTTGGGTACTACTGATCTTGGGTAACAATGTGTCTCTCAGGTAACACTATCTGTCAGCATTGACTATACGTCAGGAAACACTTTGAACTGCTCGGGGTTCATTGTTCTCAGGTAACCCTGTCACTCAATGTACACCTTTACAGATGACAAAAACTTTGTCTCTTTAGATCTTCAAGTGTTCTGAAAATATGTGTATGAGTAATCATAGCATATTATGTTGACATAAATGAAAATACAATACATTAACTGATTTAATGTCTTGCATTTACTTTTTACAGCTCGGTGATCATCAACTTATCATCTTCAAACATTCAATTAGTTATGGTTCATCAGCAAGTTGCAAGGGATTTTCAGCAGACCACTGAGTGAGAGGAAATTCAAACCTTGTAGCCAGATTCCTGATTTGAGGAAGTTTCACCAGAGGATTGGGAGATATGTTACAATGGTGAGCAAGACTGATTGCGCCCTTGGTCTTCTTGGTTGTTCAAGGCAATGATGGTTCGTGATATGGCTTAGCCTCCTTCTTTGTCTTCTATATGTCTAGTGGTTGTATCATACATTAACATGTTAATCTTTTGTTGCACTGATGACCACTATTTGTAACAAGTGCTATTAGAGCTTGGTCACAGGTTCAAACCCCACGCTTGTGCTGGGGGGATTGTTACAATGGTGAGAAAGACTGATTGTGCCCTTAGTCTCCTTGGATGTTCAACATAATGGTGGTTCGTGATATGGATTAACTACCTCATGTGTCTTCCATATGTCTAGTGGTTGTATCAGGCATTAATAGGTTGATCTTTTGGTGCAACGACAACCACTAGTTGTAACAAAAGATGCCAAAAAGAAGGATGAACCCTAGAAGGCTAGATAAAATGATGAAAGAGTTCTAAAATGAAATGAGGAATGAAATTATAAATGCATTGGTTGGATTGGGAAGGAATCTTGAGACTGAGGAGGAATATGAAGAAGTTTATGAAGATCTTGAGAGTGAAGGGGCTGAGGTACCTACAGAAGAAGAGAGATTGTTGAGAGCTATGACACAAGTAAGAAAGGGTCATAGAATGGAGGTTTCTAACTTTCAAGTTCATTGCATCCAGAGGATTTGATAGATTTGAAAGGGGAGTTGGAAGACTAAATTGAACTTGAGGATATTAGAGATCCAGAGAGGGTTAGGTTAACAAAGACTAAATTGAAAGGTCATCTTTCCTTATGGTGGAAATAATTACAGAAGGATAGAGAGGAAAATGGTGAATTGAAAATCACTAGGTGGAGGCAAATGGTTGGAAGGTTGAAGGATAGGTAAATTCTAGAAGATTATGATTTGAAATTTTTTTCTTAAGAAGTTGTAGAATCTAAAGCAGAAGGACACGAGTGTAAAGAAATATACTGAGGAATTTTACAAGATCACAATCAGATTTGGACATCAAGAGATATCTAGGGAGAAGGTGACTAGATATATCAATGGCCTGAGATTCAAAATTTAGGATGAGATGAGTATGTTGAGGATTAATACAGTGGAGGATTCTTATCACTATGTACTAGAAGAAGAAGATAAAGTAAAGAGGAGATAATAGAGAAATCCTAGAGGAAAGGAGAAACAAGTGAGTAGCAATGACAAGTAGAAGAAGATCCTTGAAGATGAGTCAAAACCTAAGTGGAGCAAAGAACCTGATCGGAGGGAACCTAGAAGAGGAAGTGGTAGCAAGGACTTCTTAGGTAATTCTTTCAAGTGTGGTGAGAATGAGCATAGATCTTATGAATGTCCTGAGAAAAGTATGGGTAAAAAGAATCTTGTGGCACATGAAGAGAAAACACCTAATGAGCACTTTTTGGAACCTATGATGGGAGTCTCTTATGCTTAGGAGAGTTGTGTTGGAGCAGAGAAAGAAAGAAGATAAAAATTCACAAAGTAGGAATTTGTTTAGGACTATATGCAAGTCAATAGGTAAGTGTTGTAAGGTTATTGTGGATAGAGGAAGTACTAATAATTTGTTTTTAAAAGAGATGACAAAGAAGCTTGGCCTTAAGAGGTTAAGACATTATTGTTCTTACAGGATAAGTTGGTTTCAAGAGGATCATTTGGTGGAGGTGAAAGAGCAGGTGAATGGTGAACTTTAACATTGGGCCTTTGAAGGATGAAGTATTATGTGATGTTGTATCTACGAGTGCTTGTAATATTTTTTAGGTAGACATTAGAAATATGATAGGGAAGCTATCTATGATTGCAGAAGAAACTTGGTCACAAAAGAAAATGATATACAAAGATTTATTTTGGTTTCCTTGAAGGAAGAGGGGAATAATGCAAGGAACTTGGGCATTATGAAGAGTTACAGTGTTGAGAAGTTTAATTGAGAGGTTATACTGAAGGAAAGATTGGATCTGAAGAAGGATCTTATGATTGGATCTAAAGAAAAGATACTAGAAGGTGTCAGAGGTAAATTTAAACAACAACAGGATTTGTTAGAGTCTTGTAGAAGAGGTAAATTAGATTTGCAGAAGAAAAGATGAGGTGGTAAGAGTCCTTTACTACCTTATATAAATGTGATGCATGAAAGAGAAGTGTAGAGAAAAAGAAACTAAAGGATATGAAAGATGACATAGAAGATTTAAGAAGGAGGAAGGATATAGATGAAGTGTTGGATGATATTAGATTTGGATACTATTCATGCTGTTGATATCCATGTTTTGTCACGGATGTCAACATATGTTTCTGTAAAGAGGATAGACTAGTTAATTAACTGACAGAAGTGTACGAACACTCTACAGATGTTTCAAAATGATAGAAGACATGATATAAAGACAGATGTGTGATGACCTTATTCCTAAGGTCTCTTGACTTGAGGTTACATATTGAGGATGTTACAGATGATTTAGTGAAGACTAGTTTCTGGAGTGTGACAGTAATGCTTGAGAGAGCAGGTCTCTGTATTTTGTGTTTATCTTATACATAAATATGTTTTAGTGCATGTGAGCTTATGATATGAATGAGGAGACATTGAAGAATGTTCATTACTGATGAATTGTTGTGAAAGTACTGGTGACATCATTTGTGGTGTGTATTCTTGAGGAGACCTATTCTGGTGGCCGACTTCATACATGTAGCATGTATTATGAATTGTGAGCATGGATTGCAGATCTTGGAAGTATATGTGATATATTGTAATTTATTTTTATTTTTTATTGTTACCGTGTGTATCTTAGCAAGGGGTTAAACAATTATTTGTATTTTGGGAAAGCCTAATTGGCTGACCTAATTAATTATTTGTGTATTAGGAAAGCTTTATTGGCCAACCTAATGAATTATTGTAATAGGGTATATATGAGAGATATTTTCTTTTGGAAAGATGTGGTAGAGATTGAAAAGGAAGAGAAGTGTAAGCTGCAAGGCTTGTTTTGTCACAGGATGTAGAGCAGAGTTTTTGATAAGAATACTTCATTGGAACTGATCAAGAAAATATAGTTGCTATCAGATAGTTCACTAGGTTGTATATTTCTTATATAGACTTGATCAAATTGTGAATCCTTGAGGGTGGCTTTAACCTTCTTTGGAAAGTATTCCTGGGCAGTGAGCCTACTACTTTTCTTGACTCCTAACAGGGTCTGTCTCCTAACAAGAACTATGTACTTTAATGTTGTAATAATCTCCTAACATGGCTAAATCTTTTAACAGGGATACTATACTCTTAGTACATTATTTGTGGGTACTAATTCCCATTGGGGTTTTACCTTTAATAGGGTTTCCTCAAAAAAAAGTATTTTGTTATTGTGTTGGCATTTACAGTGTTATCATTGGCATTGCAATTTCGGTTTATAAAGTTCAAAGTTTAATATTCTATATAACAACTGATTCACCCCCCACTCAGTTGTGCTTATGGAATGTTATTCCTAACAATTGGTATAAGAGCTACTGGTCCTTAGAGAGAAATCTTAACAACTTGAGGTGATCTTGAAGATGACTTACTACAGGAAGGATAGTCCAAAATTTGATCCTGAAAACTTTGACACTTGGAAGAACAAAATGAGAACACATTTGATATGTTTGGGAATTGACTACTGGATGATCACAAAGAAGAATGAAAAGATAGTGAATGGGGATGAACTGGAGAAAGTTAGTGAAGATGAAAAGAAGCTATTTTCATGTAATATGGTTGCAAGGGAATCATTGATCAATGCACGTTTTGAAGGTGAATTCATAGAAGTAAAAGACTTGAACTCTGCACATGAGATTTGGACAAGATTGGAGGCTCTATATGAAGGAGATAAGTTTAAAAATAGGAAAAGATAAAAAAATGGAAGACAAAGATGAAATCACTAAAAATGAGAGAAGATGAGAATATTAGGGCATATGGATAGAGAATTACTGAAGTGGTTACTCGCATTAGAAACTCTGGAGGTACTTACTATTAGGAATAATAGTCCACAAGACAAGTGAGAGGGGGGTGAATCAATTGTAATATAGATTATTAAAATTTAAACTTTATAAATCAAAACTACAATTCAAATGATAACATATTAAATGCCAACACCATAACACAATAATTGTTGTTGAGGAAAACTTTGTTAAAGGTAAAACCCCGGTGGGAATTACCACCCACATATAATGTAATGAGAGTATAGTATTCTTGTCAAAATATTTAGCCCCATTAGGAGCTTATTAGAACATTACAATACATAGTCCCCATTAGGAGATAGACCCAGTTAGGAGTCAAGAGAAAGTAGTAGGCTCTCTACCTAGGCATACTTCCTAAAGAAGGTTAAAACCACCCTCAAGGCTAAACAATCTGAACAAGTCTATATATAAAATATACAATCCAGTGAACTGTCTGATAGAAACTATCTTTGCTTCGTTAGTTCCAATGAAGTATAATAATCATCCCTGATTTACATCCAATAGTCAACAAGCCTCACAAATTCCACAATTCTCTACCTTTTTAGTCTCTACCTCATCTTTCTAAAAGAAAATATCTCACATATATACCCTCTTACAATAATTCTTTAGGTCGGCCAATTAAGCTTTCCTAAAATACAAACAATTGATTAGGTCAGGCAATTAAGGTTTTCCAATATACAAATAAATATATAACCCCTTGCTAAGATACAATCGGTACCTAAAACAAGTAAACATCAAATATAATCCATCACATATACTTCTAGATCCACAATTCACGCTCACAATTCATTTTACACGCTATATGTCTAAAGTCGGCCACTAGATAGGTCTTCTTCATAATATACACCATAGTTGATGTCACCAGTAATCATACAACAATAAAACTAAACCCATTATTCCAACATATGTTGGCTGTCCACTAGTAAACTTGCTTCATCTGAACTATCTTTGCTAGAAAGATATACCCGAAACACAAAGACCTACTCTTTCCAGTATTACAGTTACAGTCCAAAAACCTGTCTTCACAAAATCAACTATAACATCCGCAATATGTAACATAAAGCCAAGTGACCTTATAAATAAGGTCAAAACACATCCTTCTACATATATCCACCTTCAATCATGTTGAATCATCCGTACAGTGTTCATACATTTCTGTCAGTTAAGTAACTAGTCTGTCCTCTCCACAAAAATATATGTTGATATCAGTGACAAAACATGAATATCAATAGTATGATCAGTACCAAAAACTAATATCATCCAATAATCTCCCCCTTTGGCATTGATGAAAACATATGGGAAAATCCATCAACCCAAAAGATACTGTCTCTCAATACAATCTTCTCAATATCCTCAACACAAATCTCCCCAAAATAGTAGAGATTTTCACATATACTCTTTCCCCCTTTGGCAGTAATGGAAAATGGCACCATTAATCATCTATAGTCTTCTGTAAGGTGTATCTTTTTCAAATCTTCATGTCCAATTTGATCAGGTGCAAAATCACCCAAACATGCTCTAGTGTTCCTGCGATCACTCCTCCTAAGGAGTAGATCCATACATCAAGTCCAGAGAATGATATAGCTCTGAAATCCACTAGACTGATGCATATCTGCATCAATTAATTACCATTGGGAGGGGCCATCACCCCAAGCATACTTTTGAGATATTCAAAAGCATCTTTTGGCAAAGGTTTTGTAAATATATCTTCTATCTGTTCCTTTGTGCTAATGTATTCCAATTTAATTTTTTTTTCTGCTACTTTCTCCCTCAAGAAATGATACTTAATGGAAATGTGCTTTGTCTTTGAATGCATTACAGTATTCTTTGACATGTTTACTATGCTAGTGTTATCATAGTGAATAATTATTGGCTCTTCAAAAATTATTCCAATGTCTTTCAACATTTGTTTCATCCAAACAACTTGTGTGCAATTTATTGTAGTAGCAACATATTTTGACTCAGTAGTAGATTGATCAATATAGATCAACTTCTTGCTCAACCAAGAAACTAGCCTTTTCCCAAGGAAAAATGCACCACCACCTGTACTATTTCTATCATCTACATTACCTTCCCAATCAACATTAGTATAAGCTTGTAGGGTAAAATCATCTAATTTTTCATACCATAATCCATATTCTATTGTCCCTTTCAAATATCTAAAAATTATTTTCATAGCAGAAAAATGTGTTTCTTTAGGATCTTCTTGATATCTAGCCGCAATTCCAACTACATTAGTAATACCTGGTCTAGTGTGAGTTAGATATTGTAGACCACCAATCATAGATATATACTTTGTCTGAACAACAATTTGAGTTTCATCATTACTAGTTAGTTTGTGTCTAGTCACCATAGGTGTTCCAACAGGTTTACAGTCTTCCATTCCAATTTTTTTCAACATTTCCTTAAGATAATTGGTGCTCTGATACCAATTGTTAGGAATAACAATCCACACGACAACTGAGAGGTGGGGGGATGAATCGGTTGTAATATAGATTATTAAAATTTAAACTTTATAAATCAAAACTGTAATTCAAATGATAACAAAGTAAATGCCAACACCATAACACAATACTTGTTGTCAAGGAAAACCTTGTTAAAGGTAAAACCCTGGTGGGAATTAAACTGAGAGTATAGTATCCTTGTCAAAAGATTTATCCATGTTAGGAGCTTATTACAACATTATAGTACACAGTCCCTATTAGGAGGCAGACCCTATTAGGAGTCAAGAGAAAGTAGTAGGCTCATTGCCCAGGCATACTGCCCAAAGAAGGTTAAAACCACCCTCAAGGATTCACAATCCAAACAAGTGTATATAGAAAATATACAATCCAATGAACTGTCTGATAGCATCTGTCTTTTGTTGGTAAGTTCCAATGAAGTATAATAATCAACTCTTCTTTACATCCAACAGTCAACAAGCCTCGTAGCTTCCACATTTCTCTGCCTTTTTAATCTCTACCTCATCTTTCCAAAAGAAAAGATCTCACATATATAACCTCTTACAATAATTCTTTAGGTCGGCCAATTAAGCTTTTTCCTAAAATACAAACAATTGATTAGGTCATCCAATTAAGGTTTTCCAATATACAAATAAATATATAACCCCTTTTTAAGATACACACAGTACCTAAAATAAGTAAACATAAAATACAATCCATCACATATACTTCTAGATCCGCAATTCATGCTCATGATTCATTTTACACCCTACATGTCTGAAGTTAGGCACCAGATAGCTCTTCTTTAGAATATATGCCACAGCTGACATCACTAGTAATCATACAACAATCAAACTCAACCCATTATTCCAAAATATGTCAAATTTCCACCAGTAAGGTCACTTCATCTAAACTATCTTTGCTATAAAGATATACCTGAAACACAGAGACCTAATCTGTCCAGTATTACAGTTACAATCCAGAAACCAGTCTTCACCAAATCAAATTTAACATCCGCAATATGTAACATAAAGCCAAGAGACCTTATAAATAAGGTCAATACACATCCTTCTGCATATATCCAACTTTGATCATTCTAAATCATCAATACAGTGTTTGTACACTTCTTTCAGTTAAGTAACTAATCTATCCTCTCCAAAAAAATATATGTTGACATCAATGACAAAACATGAATATCAATAGTATGATCAGTACCAAAAAATGATATCATCCAACACTTTCAGTGAGGAAGAAGTGATTGCAAATATTCTCAGATCTTTGACACCTGCATATAGAACTAAAGTACAAGCTATAGAGGATATTATACTTTTGACACCGAAATTTACTAGAGAGATGTAGATTGGAAAGCTAACTACTTTTGAGGCCGTAGATTTGGGAGATGCTTTACCTAAATTTGATTCAACATTCAAGGGAACCATGCATAGAAACAAAAAGACCTTATCTGAAATTGGGAGCACCAACAATAGTGACTTGAGAGAAGAGCTTGAACACTATGTTTAGGAATGGAAACAAATACAAGAGGAAGAAATAAAGCTAGATGAAGTGGTAGCATTGATCACTAGAAGAGAAAGAGAGGTAAGGGTAAATTTGAACACAAATTACCTCTGAAATATTTTTCATGTAACAAGATTGGTCATTTATCATCTCGATGTCCTACAAGGGTTCCTAAGCATCAACCTAAGTTTTACAAATCTAAGTATCCTAAAGACAAGGAATGTTATTATGCTAGTGAGGGTGTTTCTGATGATGATGGTAACTATGATGAAATTGGATTTATTGATATAAAGGATGATGAACCTATACATGAGTAAAAAGCCTTAGTATCTCATTTTGAAAAGAAATATGAATGGGTTATAGACAGTGATTGTTTACATCATATGGCTAGAGATAAAAATAATTTGTGAGTCTAAAAAGATATGATGGTGGTGTTGTTAGATTTGGTGACAATACTCCTAAACTTATCATTGGAGTTGGATCTATTTCTCTGGATGGAAAGATTAATACTGATAATGTATTACTTGTTGATGGACTAAAGCATAATTTGTTGAGTGGTTGAAAGTTAGTGGACAGAGGTTATCAATTGAAATCCATTGATGAGAAATTATCTATCGAAAGTAAATCTAGAAATTTGATCACATATGGTACTAAATATAGAGGTAATTTGTTTGAATTGAATATATTTGAAGCTTCTTTTTTTATTGCAAAGGTTGATGACAGTTGGCTGTGGAATATAATATTTTTTCATGTTGACTTTGATAACATTGTAAAGGAAAGTATGAATAATGCTATAAGAGATCTACCTAAGATTGTAAATCCATCTAACACTATGTGTAGAGAGTGTGTTATGGGGAAGCATACCAGATGCAGTTTTAGAAGAAAATCTTATTCAGCAAAAGGGAAGTTGGATCTGGTGCATACAAATATGTGTGGTCCTACAAGAACAAGATCTTATTATGGTGAAAGTTTCTTTATACTTTTTCTTGATGAATTTTCTAGAATGATGTGGGTTACATATTTGAGAGAGAAATATGAAGCATTTGACAAATTCAAGTTATTTAAAGAAAAAGTTGAGAATGAATCTATTTTGAAGATAAAATGTTTGAAATCAGACAGAGGTGGAGAGTTTACATAATATTTATTTAATACCTACTGTGAAGAACATGGAATATACAGACAAACATCAGCTCCTAGAACTCTACAATAGAATGGGATAGAAAAGTGAAGAAAAATAACTATATTAGATGCTGCAAGGACTATGTTGATAGAAGGAAATGTGTCACATGTTCATTGGAGAGAAGTAGTTGGCACTACTGTGTACACCTTAAACAAAATTCAGATTAGAGAAGGTACAAGTAAGACTCCTTATGAATTATGGTTTGATCATACACCTACTGTAAAACATTTTAGACTATTTGGAAGTAAATTTTATATCAAAAGAGATGATGAGACAGGGAAGTTTGATGCTAGAAGTGATGAAGGAATTATAATTGGATATTGTAATAAGAGAAAAGCATGTAAATGTTTCAATATGAGGTTGAGAAAGTTGATTGAAATTAGCACTAATGTGAGGATAAATGAAATGTTTCAGATTCATGAAAGAATGTATGAATTTGGTCAGATTACAGAGATAAAAAGAGGTCACTGCTGAACCTAAAGAACCTTTGATGATTGAAAATGAAACTGAAGATGAATTGATTGAGGTTACTGAGACTTCAAAGACTCTGAGGTATGTTAAGAAGAACCATCCTGAAGATCAAATTATTGGTGATGCAAGAAAAGGTATGATGACTATATTTAGAGTTAGAGATGAAATTTGTTTGATTTATCAAGTTGTGCCGAAAACTACTGATGAAGCATGTAGAGATGAATCATGGACTAAATCTATTGAAGAAGAAATTGAATAGATAAAGACAAATAATACTTGGGAATTGATTCCAAGACCTAAGAAAAAAAATGTGATAGGAACTAAATGTGTTTTAAGAAATAAGATGGATGAGGAAGGAACAGTGGTAAGAAACAAAGCTAGATTGGTGTGTAAAGGCTAATCACAACAAGAAGGCATAGAATATGAAGAAAAATTTCTCTTATTGCTAAGTTGGAAGTTGTGATATTATTTCTTTCTTATGCCACACATAAAGACTTTAAAGTATATCAGATGGATGTGAAATCAACATTCTTGAATGGTGATCTGGAAGAAGTATACATTGATAAACTTGATGGATTTCCTTTGACAGAGAATGAACACATGGTTTGTAAGTTGAATAAAGTACTATATGGACCGAAACAAGCACCAAGAGCATGGTATGCAAGACTGGATAAGTATCTACTTCATCTTGGTTTCAGAAAAGGTAATGCATACAATAATTTATATTTGAGAACCGATGAAGATGGAATCTTAATCATAGAAGTTTTTTTTGATAATATCATTTTTGGAGGCAATGATAAGATGAGTAAGAAGTTCTCTAAAGAAATGGAAAATGAATTTGAGATGTCAATGATTGGTGAAATGAAATTTTTCTTGGTTTGCAAATCAATCAGAGTAAGAATGAAATTTTTATATCTCAGACCAAGTATCTTAAGGAAATGTTAAAGAAGTTTGGAATGGAAGATTGTAAACCTGTTGGAACACCTATGTTGACTGGATACAAAGTGACTGGTAATGATGAGACTCATAGTATTTTTCAAACAAAATATAGATCTATGATTAGTGGTCTAAAATATCTAACTCACACTAGACCAGACATTACCAATGTAGTTGGAATTGTGGAAAGATACCAAGAAGATCCTAAATAGACACACCTTGCTGCTATGAAAATAATTTTCAGATATTTGAAAGGATCAATGAAATATGGATTATGGTATAAAAAATTAGATGATTTTATTTTGCAGGCTTATAATGATGTTGATTGGGCAGGTAATATGGATGATAGAAAGATTACAAGTGGTGGTGCATTTTTCTTGGGAAAATGGATGGTTTCTTGGTTAAGCAAGAAGCATAATTGTATTGCTCAATCTACTGCTAAATCAGAGTACGTTGTTGCTGCAATAAATTGCACACAAGTTGTTTGGATGAAACAAATACTGAAGGACATTGGAATAATTTTTGTAGAAGCAATGGTTATCCATTGTGATAACACAAGCACAGTGAATATGTCAAAGAATCCTATATTGCATTCAAATACTAAAAATATTTCAATTAAGTATCATTTCTTGAGGGAGAAGGTAGCAGAGAAAGAGATTAATCTGGAGTATATCAGCACAAAGGAACATATAGCAGATATATTTACAAGACCTTTTCCAAAAGATGATTTTGAGTATCTTATAATCATTCTTGGGGTTAGAGCCCCTCCTTGTGATAATTAATTGATGCAGATACAAATCAGTCCAGTGGCTTTAAGAGCTATATCATTTTCTAGACTTGATGTATGGATCTACTCCTTAGGGGGAGTGATCGCAAGAACACTAGAGCACATTTGGGTGATCTCGCACTTGGTTGTTGGACATGAAGATTTGAAAAAACTACACCTTACATAAGATTACAGTTGAGTTATGACACCCTTTTCCATTGCTGCCAAAGGGGGAAGGATTCTATGTGAAAATACCTATTGCTTTGGGGAGATTTCTGTTGAGAATATTGAGAAGAATGTATTGAGAGAGAGTACTTTTGGGTTGATGGATTTTCCCATATGTTTCCATTAATTCCAAAGGGGGAGATTGTTGGATGATATCAGATTTAGATACTATTCACATTGTTGATATTCATGTTTTGTTACTGATGTCAACATATGTTTTTGTAAAGAGGACAGACTGGTTAGTTGACTGACAAAAGTGTACGGACATGTATGAATGTTTCAGAATGATTGAAGATAGAGATATGAAGACATATGTGTGATGAAATTATTCCTAATGTCACTTGACTTGAGGTTACATATTGAGGATGTTATAGATGATTTAGTGAAAACTGGTTTCTGGCCTGTGACAGTAATGGTTGACAGAGAAGGTCTCTATATTTTGTGTATATCTTAAAGATAAATATGTTTCAGTGCATGCGAGCTTATGGGATGACTGAGGACACATTGAAGAATGTTTGTTACTGATCAATTTTTGTGAAAGTACTAGTGACATTAGCTGTGACATGTATTCTAGAGGAGACCTATTTTGAAAGCCGACTTCAGACATGTAGAGTGTATTATGAATTGTGAGAGTGGATTTTGGATCTTGGAAGTATATGTGATGTATTGTAATTGATTTTTACTTTTCATAGGTACCGTGTGTATCTTAGCAAGGGGTTAAAATTTTATTTTTATATTGGGAAAGCCTAATTGGCTGACCTAATTAATTATTTGTGTATTAGGAAATCTTAATTAGCTGACCTAATGAATTATTGTAATAGGGTATATATGAGAGATCTTTTCTTTTGGAAATATGTGGTAGACACTGAAAATGAAGAGAAGTGTAAGCTGCTAGTCTTTATTTGCTACTAGATGTAGATAAGAGTTTGTGATAAGAATACTTCATTGGAACTGATCAAGCAAAGATAGTTTCTATCAGACAGTTCAGTAGATTGTATATTTCCTATATACACTTGTTCGGATTGTGAATCCTTGAGGGTGGCTTTAACCTTCTTTGGGAAGTATGCTTGGGAAGTGAGCCTACTACTTTTCTTGACTCTTAATGGGGTCTGTCTTCTAACATGGATTGTGTACTATAATGTTGTAATAAGCTCCTAATAGGGCTAAATATTTTAACAGGGATACTATACTCTCAATACATTATTTGTGGGTATTAATTCCCACCGGGTTTTACCTTTAACAGGGTTTCCTCAAAAACAAGTATTGTGTTATTGTGTTAGCATTTACTGTGTTATCATTGTCATTGCAATTTTGGTTTATAAAGTTCAAAGTTTAATATTCTATATCACAACTGATTCACCCCCCTCTTATTTGTGCTTGTGGACCATTATTCCTAACATAAAGAAGTCACTTGGATCAACAATAAGCATGATATTTTCATCTTGAGTCCTGTAAGATGTTCATAAGTTCCTCTTATGGAACATATTTTTCTCACCAGGGGTGGCTTATGCAGGAGCATCCTTGGGTTGTTGACAATATTGCATCACCCAAAAGTAATTACCTTTTAGTTTTTTCTTATTGGCTGGTTTATGTGTTTTTGGTTGCGTTCTTTAGTTTTGGATCATTTATTTTTAAAGATCTTAGGGTATGTTCTAGACATCATGTTTTACTTATGTCTAGGTTTGAATCTCAATCTGATACTTTGTAGTATAGTTATCTTGGATTTATGCTCGGACGTATGTGTTCTTCATGTTATAATGATTAGTTGGAGTTTTCCGATCCTGAGAAGAAATTTCCTAATCATTGAAGCTTTGAGGTTAATAGAACAACGTTCCTTGATATTTTCTTGACATGTATCTTGGAACACATTTCATTTCTACAACTTGGCATCAAGATCTTCTTGATTTGGTTCCTAACCTATGTTTCCGTGTTACATTTTTCTGTTCTTGAAAATATGATATATCTTGGCTGACATATTTCTTGTGGATTCTCTATATATTGGGGCATTTGATCTTTTTTAGGGTAGGGAAGTAGGGGATTGTAAGGATAACCTTTGGAAGGATAATTATAGGGTTTGGATAGGGAATTATGTTCTAATTGGGCATGTGAGCCTAATAATATAAGATGCATGTTGCAGGTGAATTTGATGGAAATTTATGAGTTTGTGATAATGCGAATATTTTTTTGTGGCATGTTGTTTATCATTTCTTGTGTCTAGTGTTGATTATTTCTATTGTGTGACTCGGGCTATATGGTTTGGACCATCTCCATTGGAGAAACTCCTGTCATGAATGAAATAATTCCACTCATACATCTTAGCACAATCTCTCATACACACACAAGCTAATCCACAAAGGGATATTATATCGTTATATTTATAAAATTCATGAACTTATTTCTTCAAGGTTGGCCAAGGACCTAAATTATAAATATCCAATCAAATACAATATAATCATCAATGCGATCCAAGAAATGTCAACAAAGACATAGTAAGGATCCAAATATTCATCCTAAAACACACTCCAACTCCATAAATCATGCCTCGATCCATCACAACACACTACACCATCATGTCAGCCAAGAACAATAAAAATACCTACACGGCACAAGAAAATGATGAACTATAACTGATTGAATGTTTGAAGATGACAAAGTTGATGATCACTGAGATGCAGAAAGTAAATGCAAGACATTAAATTAGTGATGAAGGGCACGACCGCTCTGATACCACTGATGAAGGGAAGTATCCACCCTTACGAACTTATACCAAAAAAAAATATAACATGGAGATAAAGAGAAGATAAAATGCTTTACAAAGCATACATTAATACTTGAAAATAATTACAAATTGAGAGATCTTACATCCTCAAAGCTTACAATCCAAGAGCTTCAACTTGAAAGCTTCTTCCCCAATACAAGATCCTACAACTTGAGAAATTTTTTCTCCAATAGGAGATTCTACAACTTTGAGAGCTTGCTTATGAATGCTCCTATGCTTTCTTTATATAGGCATTTACCACCCAAGAGATTACAACACAACCAATGTGGGATAAAAGGTAAATGAAACTATCTTGATACAAATATTAAATACCCACCCAATTAATATTAAGCACCACCATGTGGGCCAATTACAAAATTACATTGCATTTGTGGGCCAATAAGAAAATAGAAAGGTATAACTACCTAGCTACAAATATTAAATGCAAGAAATTTCTATAAATTTCTAAAATGCCACCTACACACCTCGATAAATGAAATGATTTCTTTTTATTTATTTTTTTTAATTTTATTTTATTCCACCTATGCACCTTGGAAAATGAAAAAACATTTTTTTTTTTCCTCTTTTTTTTTTTTTGTTATCATGCCCCCTTTTTATTTTGTGATGCAAGATGCTCCTGCATCAGACACCCAAGATAGGAAATTTTTTGTAGATATAGATTCACAAAATGAAGTAGCTGCTGATGATATAATTTTTTTTTCTTCTCTTCTAGTACCTTGCTGGAACAAGTATCCGCTGCCGATATATTCCCTTTTTTCTTCTTTTCCAACACCTAGTTGGCACAAGTATATCCTGCCGACAATACTCCGCTACAATCAACTTTGTCAATCCATAACTCTCATTCTCCTCCAAACTTCTAGGATCTAATGCACCTATAATAAACTTTGGAACACCATACAAATATTCTATTGCATACCAAACATCACTTGCAAAGTCCTCATATAAACCAACATCATTATATTTCAAATTCATCTCAAAGTTAGCATCCCATGATTCATAAAAAATCACCTCTTTCACATCTTCATCTTTATTTTCTTCTTTTGTGTCTTCAACAAGTCATGTAACAACTTTTCTACTTTGACCTTCAACCAAGGTATTCCACTCTTCCTCAACTATTGTAATCTTCATTAATAAATCATCTTCTTCAATTGTAGGTTCATGAATCTTTGCATCTTCTTGCTTTACCTCTTCTTTTGTATCGCATGCATGATACTCCAATGTATATTCTTTATTTCCTTCATCCAAAGAATCAACTCTTTGAATCGCTCTTCTCTTTTTCAGCTCCACTTTTAATTCAGCCACTTGCTTCTTCAAATCCAGTATTGCAACTCTTGTCTCTTCTTGATATCTCTCTCTAATTTTCTCAAGTCTAGGAATTCTAAGAATCCATCGAATCAAATAAGTCATCTTATTTTTTCTCTTCTCCATACTCACATCCTCTTAAGGAAAAACCTCACCCAACCCAAGGTCCTGGTGCAAACTGCCTCACAGTCGATGATCTGTTTACACACTCAGGCACTTCTCACTCTGATACCACTGATGAAGGGTACGACTGCTCTGATACCACTGATGAAGGGCAATATCCACCCTTACCAACTCATACCAAAAAAAAATATAACATGGAGATAAAGAGAAGATAAAATGCTTTACAAAGCATATATTAATACTTGAAAATAATTACAACTTGAGAGATCTTACATCCTCAAAGCTTACAATCCAAGAGCCTCAACTTGAGAGCTTCTTCCCCAATACAAGATCCTACAACTTGAGAACTTTTTTCTCCACTAGGAGATTCTACAACTTTGAGAGCTTGCTTATGAATTCTCCTATGCCTTCTTTATATAGGCATTTACCACCCAAGAGATTATAACACAATAAATGTGGAATAAAAGGTAAATGTAACTACCTTGATACAAATATTAAATACCCACCCAATTAATATTAAGCACCACCATGTGGGCCAATTATAAAATTACATTACATTTGTGGGCCAATAAGAAAATAGAAAGCTGTAACTACCTAGCTACAAATATTAAATGCAAGAACTTTCAGGAGCATCTTGCATCAATTAGATTAATGTATTATAGTGTCATTGATGTCAACTTGATATGGTATGTGTTGAGCATTGTTTTTACACAAGCCAACTTGCTAAGATCTCGAGATTCAATTTCCTCTCTTAAAAGAATAACAGAGTTATTCTCAAGGTTCTCCGGGGTCGGGTCACAACCTGCTTGGTTACTTAGTTGAAGATAAATATGATTGCTCAGGAGGAGGCCTTTGATGGTACGTTCAAGACAACAAATTGTAAAATATAGTTAGTTTTTTTTTTTTTGGTATTTTCCATTTTAACAAGTATGGGTATGGTAAATAACATGCAACTTTGTATGTTTCAAGATAGCAATTTTTAGAATTTCAAGACAGAATTTAAAGAGATGAGGGTAACAAGAAATGCAACAAATTGTAAAGAAAAGTGAAATCCTAAAGACATAAACCGCTGTAAACCCTTCCTTGTGAATTGAATAATGGAGAGATTTGGAACAACCCACAAAGCATAAATCAGACCCCGTCACAATTCACTACTCCACAAATGCAAGCGTTTTGGAGAAAAGATATGTTTTACCTATCTGAGATATTCAAAATCTATTAAATCACGAAGCCACCAAGATGTGCACACCCATAAGACAGATTTATCATTAAGCCCAAAGATGACCTCCTCCACACATTTGTCACAGCAAGGTAGATATACAACAACAAACTCTAACTAAAAGTAGCATGAATTTGAAACACAACAATACAAAGGGCTCTCTGAAAATAAAGAATAATGCAAGCATACATTCAATAAATTCACATAGATAGCAGTAATTCACACACCATGAATGAATCACCTAATATTGATCTTTATTGTATTAAGAAGTCTACCTTTTACATTGCTTTTTGATTACAATATATAGAGTTTTGATCTACAACTCTGATTTTTGGAGTTAGGGCATCGAAGAGTCTAAATTAAAGAACAAAAGCTAAAAATAGAACTTTTTTGAAGGGAAACTACCGCTAACTAATAATATATTGCTTGCATGGATTCTTAAACCCATTTACAATCCATTTGCTCATGCAAAGAGGGCAAAATTCACAAAGAAGAGAAAGGGAAAGAAGGTAAGTTTCTTCTGTGAACTTGGAGTCTTCTTTTTGATTCTTGTGATTCTTCTTGGATTCTTCATCTGAGGCTGTTACTGGTGGTGGGAACTGATAGGAGACCTTAGTCCCTCTAAAATAAACTCAAGTTGTCCATTCATCTGATCTAGAGTCCAACTGGTGTTGAAAAAAGTGACCTCACTGGAAGCATTCAGTTTTCAAACCCCGAACTCTACCCCGAAACTTTATTGTCTTTAAAATTTCTTGAGTGTTTCCCAAAATTCAAAATTTTGGAAGTCCCAAAACTTTGGACTTGTCGTAGGCCGAAAGGTTTAAAAAACTTGAAGAGGCCAAAAAGGATGAAATTTTCGAAGGCCAAAAGGCCAAAAATGTTTCTTTTTTGTGGGGCTGAAAGGCCGAAATGTCAGAGGCCAAAAGGCCGATAACTCTGCCTTAGTAGAAATTTAGCCAAGTGTGAAAATCTTGCCCTGTGCACCTGTTAACTGGACCTTAAAGCTTTATTTAGGAAAGACCTCTGGGTGAGCTGTCCGGAGCCTCTATACTATCTCCTGAACTTCTTCAAAATTGATCTCCTTTCTTTTTATCTCGGCGACCCTTCGTACTTGTTCCTTTATGAAGATAGCTAATTTAGAAGAGAAGAACGTTATCTCTTCTTCATGTTGGGACATTATTTGTATTTCCTCTTTCAGGTAAAATAATTGTTGCAGGGCCTCTTTAGTGTTAACTCTTGCCAACATGTCCATGAAATGTTGAACCACCTCTTTTGACGGACGTAGAGCCTGTCTGTCTTTATCCCGATATACATCAAGGCTGACCCCGTGAAGAATGCATCCATATCTTCAATCCATTTTATTACTTCCTCTCGCTTGTCAGCTATGAGGGCCTGGTGTTTCTTGTAAACCTTAATTGTTTTGTTCATCTATTCAGTCCATGCCTTAAATTTGTCCAATTCTTCGCCTTCATAGACCTTCACCAGGATTTGGAAACGTTGCTCTTGGATTATCTCCAAGTCCTGGAGGGCTGCTTGCCACTTAACTACTTCTGAATCTATACCCCCATCATTCTCCACCAGGTCAATTAGTGAATTGGCCTTGACTAATATAGTCCAGTATGACCTAAATACCAATGGGGTAGCCTTCTCTCTAAATTGTTTGAAGTTATTTCTCCAATCTGCACTTGCCTAGATGAAAGGAGTCAAACCCGTCGACAAATACAATGTATCCCTTTTATCTAGCATGGCTTGTAATGAAGCCTCTGAACAATTTGGGTCAATAGGACCCACCATCTTTTGAATGAATCCTTTTAGAGCTTTATTTTGATCTGTTAAGGATTTGATGGTCTCTTCATCTTTATTCATGAACCCCAAAGCGTGCTTAAGCCCTAGAGCTGCTAGTGTCTTACTCCCTTCTCTGGTAGGTTCACCCAAATCCACCTCTCTTAATGTATAATCTTCCATTGTGCCAGGTGTTTGAGAAATTCTTGAGGGTGGGATAGCTGTCTGTGCTTTCCAATGACCCCTAGTGTCCTAAGCCACATATAACATGGTTCTTTCTGGTACATCAATTTCTTCCTGGTAGAAGGCTTTCTTTATAGAGGTCATATTTGTATCCTCTCCATCCAATTCATTGGTGTAAGTTCTCTTCCTAGGTTGTATCTCCTTGGTAAACCAAGTAGGTTTTCCAGATGCAGTTATAGGTTCATATGGTGCAACATGGAGGATCAAAGTTAAGCCTTGTACTCCTGGAGTTATTTCTTGCTCTGATTCCTTCTCCTACCCCCTTTCTTTTTTTCTCCCTCCTTCCTTCATTCTTTCCCCTTCTGTATCCATATCCATTTCCCCTTCTTCATTCTCTCCCTCCACCTCATCTTGTTCAGTTACCATATTTTCTCCTTCTTTGTCTGGGCCCTCGTCTGCTGAAGAGTCAATTAGTACTTCTAACCTAAGACCAGTCATGGCCTCTAGCGTGGTCTGGAAAGGTGATCTATCTTTTGTACTTATTGTTTCTTTGGAAACCTATGTGGGTTATGGTGAAGGGATGGATGTTGATGGAGTTAGAGTTGATATGTCTAGAGTGGGAGATGGGAGAATGGTAGTAGTAGAGGAGGGTGGATTTGGTGTTGGAGTAGGTGTTGGGGTTGGAATTAATGGTGGTGGAGTAGGAATTGGAGGTGGTAGAGAAGTTGGTGGAGTAGGGATATGAGGTGGTGGAGTGGAAATAGGTACTTCCCTTGCTATATTATCCGTAGTAGTGTCTCGGGCTATCCCACTATCCTGAATCTCATGCTCTTGAGCGAAACTACAGCTCACTTGTGTAGCAGGGACATCCATTGAAGGATTGATGAACTAGACCAATGGTTGAGTGAGGGTCACCTGAGGCTGAATAAGCGAGGGTGCTCCAGTGTTTACATCCTGGCCGTGATCCAAATTGCCTTCAAGTCCTTCAAAATCAGAAATCATAAATTCATCAGATCCTAAAGCATCCAAAGGATTATCCTGCTCTTTAGGATCTTCTTTATGTTTCTTGGTAACCTCCTTTTCTCTCCTTTTTTGCAATCTCATCCTTCGGACTAGGGGCTCATATTATTCTTCTTCCTCAGACTCTTTGTGTACTATTTCTAACTGTGGAGATTTAGAACTCTTCTTGCTCTTATATGCTTTCTTTCCCTTCTCAGCGGTGGGGAAAGATTGACCAGAGGTAGATGGGCCTTCACCTGATAGGGGTTGTGACGACTCTGTTGGTGGGTCAACCTGGCCTGTCATTCTTGTTTTCTTGGGCCTAGGATTAGAGCCATACTCAATAGGTCATTCATGACCACACATGGTTCTTGGCTTCTAAGGGGGAGCTTTCTTGTACTTAGGAACTGTGGACTTCTCCCCTTGCTATTTTTCTACTTTTCTTGAGGGCTCCATCAATGTTTTTACTGGGATTGGACTCATTTTGTGTGGCTTCTTGATCCAAGTTATTGTGGCCTTTATCACATGCCTCGCTTGGAAGTCCATGTCATAATTTTCATACTTTTCCACCTCTGCGTTCATGATTCATCGATCGTATATCTTGTCTTTTGTATAAATGTCCTCTAAGACCTTATCTGAATCACATTCCCAAACCTTTGAAGAGATAGGAGCTTTTAATACCTCTTTTTGCATAGTGAGGTTCATTCTGCAATAGTATCAGATCCTGACCTCATGATCATATACGTAGTTTATCCAGTGATCTTCCAAGTGTGGCTTGTGTATGTAGAATTTGCCAATAATGTGGCTGTAAGTACCTATGTGGTCAAAATGGGCTCACAATATTTTATAGAGCTGCAAGGAACAATCATCCTATTCAAAAGCCAAGGATTTGCAAACCTTCATGTCTTGCAGTGCGTATGGTCCCAAAGAGATGGGAAAGTCCCAACAATGCTTCTTTTTATGTTTTATATTCTTGTATGCATCTGTGAGTTGCCTAGGCATCTCTAGTATAATTATCCAATCATATGGATATGTGGGCAGTGTCTTTGGTTGCAAGGTTGACCCAGCTATCCAAAGGTATGTGAAAGTCCTGAATTGGATAAAAAATGCCCCAATGGCCCTTAGTTTAGTGGCAGCCTCCTCTGACATCCTCTTAGCAAAGTCACCTTCAATGGATCAGATGACTACGAATATGAATGCATCATTAACTATCCTGTAGTCAGGGGAATCCTCTGGCATGTCCACCCTTTTTATTAGCTATGGATATACAATGTGGGGCCATGCATTTGGATCATTTAGACTCCCCTTCTTGGTAAGGCCTGGATAATTTACCCATGCTGCTAGTAACTAAATCACGTAGGTGCTCATGTAGAACTTAGGATTATGTTTTACTGTTGTCAATTGCTCATCCAAATTGTCACTAATAATAGTGCCCCATTCGAATCTTGCCTTTCATTCCCGGACCCTTTCTATCAATAGGATCATCTAGTGCTCGAGTTGAGTGGATTGAGGTAACCCATACACCTGGCTTATCAATGTTATGGCTGCTTGGATGTCATCTTTCATATAGCCTCTTCAGAGGTCTATCTTGTTCAACTTGTTCTTTGAAAGAGGCTGCTTGAGGTACTCATTGTTCATCATCTCATTTAATGCCTGCTCTCTATTTCTGAACCACTTGGCCCATTTTCCAATATGGAAGTCATAGAACTTGTCTATGCCTTTGTGAAGGTGGAAAATGTCTTCAATGACATCCGGCCTTATATCCAGTACCACCTAACCCTCTTTTTTTATAACCACCCTTTTATCTGAGTCATAGTGGTGAGCCAGGGTGACGATCATCTCTAAAGATGAGACAACCACTGGGTGTGCAGATGCGTTTCCCAACCCACTTAGGACCAATGCGGTGCAGTCGTCAGATCTATTTGCTGGCTAAGAAGACTGATTCAGGAACTCATTCCAGTCTACGTTACTAATGTTGGTATCCGTTATCTCACTATGCTTGTTCCCCACTTTAGAAATCAGCGTATTCCCTTTATATTGATACTTCATCGGAGAGGTTGTTTTTGGTTCAGTCATTCCTATAATAAAAATATGTAATCAGTAGCTTATTGAATAGAAAAAAAAACAATTTAAACTAGGAAAGAAAGAAAGAGAGTTGTTTAAACATCTAAGTGCAAATTTTCACACTTTCGGGCTTGCAAAAAAAGTTATTTGAAGAATAAGGTCCATCGGACCTTTCAGGATCTGAAACTGTGAAGTGTTTGTTTGTGGACGCTGAAAGTCCAAAACTGTCGAGGAACCTTGAAAGGCTGAACTAAATGTTGTAGGAAGGATGCTTTTAGCCTTTTCAAACCTTTTGGTCTTTCAGACTTTTTAGAGGTCTGAAAGGCCGACAAGTCTGAAATGACACTTAGGCCAAAATTTTGGAGATCCATTTTCAGCTTTTCAGAGGGCGAAAACCTGTGGTAAGGGCCTTGACTGACAAAACAAAAACAAAAAACCTAAAACCTAAGACAAAAGGGAAACTAGAATAATCCTACACCAGACAAGGAGGGACATCCCTGTCAAAACACAAAGGCACAAAGGCCTAACAACACCAAAAAATAGGGTTCCCTATGCTAGATAGGCACTAGGAGAAAAAACAAACTGTAGACCGAGACCCGAAAACACAAAACCAAGGCAGGCAAGAAGAACCTACCTCAAAAGAACAAGGAGCAGGAGGACAACCAGACGGCTCAAAAATGCAAGCAGTCAATGAGGAGGAGCAGACGAAATCGCAGGTAGAAAGCAAAAATGACAAGTGACTTAAACTATGAAGGCCTCTCCTATTTATAACCTACGGGCTGACGTCAGCCGTTCTGGGGCTTTCGGACTTCGAAAGACCGAAAAATTTGGAGAGAAGGTGCCTTTGACCTTACAGGGTTTTTGGAGGCCAAAAACACCAAAAGGGCCGGGTTTTTAGCCTTTTGGCCATATCGGGCCGAAAGGGCCGAGAGGCCAAAAAAGGCTCTCTTTCTTTCTTTGACTTGGTTTAAGCAAATTTATTCGAGGGCTGATTGGATTTTACACAAGGGGCAGACACGACCAAAAGTAAAAAGACAAAAAGGGGGATCCCCATGGTCAGAGGACTAAAAACAATAGGGTGTGTGTTGTGGACCCACAACAAATAGCCCCGACAAAAGGAGGAATGACCAAGGCATTTCTTCATCAACAATACTCTTTCAAAAAGTAGCTTTGTAGTAGAACAGAACCAAGAGGTGGTGGAGTCAATAATTCTTCAATGACATCCAATCTGAGGCTTTTTCACTAGTTTCCCTGTGTGTGTTCATGTGTGTTTATTTCTTGACCCTTGGTTGTGATAACCAAGACACTTGCTAGCCATTCCCAACCTTCACCAAATAGACCAGGGCTTCCTGGAAAGAGCTTTGCTGCCAGTCAGGCGTTCATAGCCCCAACAAAGTTTTCCCTGAGTTCCAAGTATAACCTTTCTCTACTGCCAGTCGGGCGTTCATAGCCCTGATAGAGGTTGTCATAATCACCCAAGTCCATTCTTCCTGCTAGGCTATAGCTTTCTTTCTTTCGAGCTCCATCTTTTGGACAATCATTTTACCTCTTCTGCTTACTTGGAGATGTATCAAGCCTTGGATTTTAGGGTGTTCCATGCATTCAGGTGCATAACCATTTTTTTTTTCAAGCAACGATTAGGTGGTGTTGCCCATTTTTTTACACTCGTGACCTCTTTGGGGCACTTTTATTTTGAGTGTTTCTTTTGCTTTCCCTTTTTGTCTCTCCTTTCTTTCATTATTGCCTCCGCATTAAGTTCAAAATTGGGTTCTGGGATTTGTGGGTACCCGAACCTATGCACTCAGGCTGGCTACAACTGGCAAATGCCCTAGAAACCAACACCCTCAAGTTTTGTATCTCAATGTGTCTTGTGATGAGGATAACCAAACTTCAAACTCCTTGTATGTCAATGATAATTGTCAGTAATTTATCTTTTGGGAAGGTTCTTCTATGCTACATGTATCCTCGGAGAAATTTGACTAAAAAATACCTCTGCCCCTTTTGCAGACCACCTTGGATTGGATCCAAAACAAACTAACCCAAAGCAACAAAATGAGCCCCTAACAAAGAAAAGAACAAACATGAATGTAAGGAAAGACTGACGGCGAGGATGATAAGAGAAAAAAAAATGCAAAAGTTCCTATGGTACAAGGGACGAAAGATGGTCCCACTTAGGATCCAAAGTAATGTTTGAGGAATTACCCATTGATAGGTAATGGGTTCAACTCTCCATTCAATGTGCTAATCCTAAAAGTGTTCTCCACCAGGATCTCTGATATTTGGTAAGGGCATGTCCACAGTATTTGGAACTTGGTGTGGCTACCCAGCTTTTCTTTCGCCTTATCCCACATGAGGACAAGGTCAGAGATCTTGAAGGCCTTGATTTTAGCTCTCTTGTCAAACCACCTGAACCGCCTCACAATAGGTGTGTAATAATCATGCTCAAGGCCTTTCTTAGGAATGGTTCATTCAATCTAAGGACTACTTTTCCCGTTATGAGGTGCATTTAACTTGTCAACCCAGGGATGTATACTTGAAATGGTCGGCATGATATGTGCACTAGGTTCCTTAAGGAGTCATTCTGCTTATGCTGCAGGAAGGTAAAAATGCATAAAAGAAACCTACACTAGTGCTGCAGGAAGTGAATACATTTATCTTCTTACTGGAATGAATGCTATAAATTGCAACTCTATTGAAACCTATGATTTCAACCTAGAAAATCCGTTATAACTATTCTTGCAGATGTTGCAGGAACATTCATAAGGTACAATGCTGCAGGAAGAAATTGGAACTTCTATCTGAAATACTGGAAATGCTAGAAATGATAGAAATGAAATATATTCTATTCTAACCTATTCGACCTCCCAAGTGGGCCCCCTTGGTCAGTTTCTGCTAAACTATTAACATAGAACATAAACCAAGAACTATTTCATTGCATTTCAAAAACTCATTACATAGAAACAATACATGGAACTTGAAATAGAATGTTGTATAACAATTTTCTTCCAAAAACTTTTGTCTCACTCTTTTCTAGCTAACCTCAAACTATTGGTCCAATCCCTATATATAGAGGATCAAACACTTATTACAAAAATATAAAAGAAACTATCTTGCTGAAAACATGCCAGAGAAGAAAATGGAAATGCAACAGCCCGCGGTGTGGGTAGTAAAGCTCGGGTGACCAGTTCAACATAGTAAAGTGTAGAGGGAATATAGGCACACTACATCCCCGCATCCTAGAATAATGGCTCCATTGTAGTAGCCATGTTTCCTGGTGCTATAATGATCACTCCACCGTAGCTAGTCCTCAACAGTCCTCCTTGAATGCTTTCGACCACTCTCCATCCACTTTCTCTCCTGTCAAGTTAGTTATGATGCAGAAATATTCATGCAACAAACTTAATCAAATTAAATATCCAGATATTAGAACATAGATTCTGATGGTTTTATGAAATACTACACTATATGTATAATATTAGCAAAATATGTCACAAACATCTACCCATGGTTTATCAGTTCTATTTGGACTTTATCACAAGTTTTGATTGGCTAGGCTCTCAAATGTTTTGACAAAAACTAGAACTGAGTATTAAAATTATACAAAACAAAGGCAATAATTTGGCCTTATCATCTGCCCCTTGGTTAATCAAATGCTTGTCCTCAAGCATTGCACCTTCTAGCAATTGACCTATAGTCACCAACTTTAGTTCTTCCTCGCCTCTGGCTCTTAAAGGAGTAGTAGAATCCTCTTGTTCTTTCCCAAACTTCCCTTCTGTGATCTTCCTGCATCCTGTCAAGTCTGGTAGTGTTGATATCATACAAGGGCCAAAGGAGCATGGGCGGCTGCATTGTGAGCGGACACCAGAGCTCCTTCTTGATTTGCCTACCTAGCGCTATGTACTTTGGTGCCCGGTGTATAGCTGCTTCAAGGTTAATGGGGCTATGTGGTTCTGATATTTTAAATACCTCTAATAATCTACCCCATCTACTTCTGGCATCGGTTAAGGCTCTTTGGAAGACAAAATAGGACATGCTATCATATTCTTCATACACATCTACTCTGAGTTTAAAATTTTTATCTCTGATTTCCTTTCTAACATTCCCATATGTCAGTATGAACCAATCCCTCAGGAATACTTCTGGTTGACTTCTTTCTGCTCTTAATGGTAGGGGTTCTATTTTCTCAAGATCTCTGTAATTCCCCAACTGCCTATCATAGCTAGCCTCATTGTGCATTCATGACATCAGGGCCCTTAGGTGTATATCCCTTATGTAAGGCAGGGGATTCCATTCAGTCTTTATAGGGATGATGAAATTATGCACATACAACTCATAGAGTAGGTTTTGTTGCCAAGATGGAAGTGTCTGGTATAAACCATAGAATTTCTGGGCTGATTTGAACTCTGCGTTTACATCTTTGAGAGTCATCATCAACTGAAATAGGAGGAATTGTTATTTTAGACAGATGGTATAGACCCTAGGTGGAGGTCTACAAGCAATTACCTGGTCAATTAGTTTAAGGGCATGTTCCATTCTCTGTTTCTGTCTTGCCAACTGATCTTTCAATTCTGCAATTTCCTCTTCTTGTTCTGCTATTACTTTCTGCAATTTCTTTTTCTCTTCTCCATATAGAGTGGTTGTTAGCACATGTTTATTATATAACTAGAAAAAAAGCATTTGCAAAGTAATTGGACCACTATTTTGGTTATTCTTCTTCCTTTGTTCTTTCCATAACTTCTCTAAGAATTTTATTAACCAAGTTTTCTTATAGGAAACTAAAGCATTTCTTGTACAAGGCAGCTGGTGAGTTATAGGGGTTTCTTCCTAACGAGTTGGAACATCCTGATGATTGACTCCTGGGTCATTTTGACATACATTTGGCTCATCTTCACACTCCTCTTCCAGATTTTGAGGAATGTCAGGAATCTCATACTGACTAGGAGAATAATCTGGAACAATATGGATAGGAGTTTCCTCCTCAAATTGTTTGGGGGAAGAGGGCTAGCTTTCGGTGGGCACTTTAAAATTTTTCCCTCTCATCCTAGGACTTCTTCTTATAGGGATTTCCTCAACTTCTATGGCTTTTTTTCTTACTAACCCTTTTTGTTGTCTCTGCTGCAGGAGTAGTGGCTGCAGGAACTAAATTCATTCTCTTCTTTATTGAGACTTGAGGGTTTCGCGGTTCAGCTATAGGAACCAAAGTTTCTTCTACTAACTTCCATTTTCCTTTGGTTTGGGCTGTAGTAGGTATATTGCTCATGTGAGTGGTTAAAGGCACATTTTCTTGTAAATTTTTGGTTTCTGCCCTTCGTTATTTTTCTCGGCAACTAGGTCAAGGGAAACTGCATTATCTTGGTTAATTTGCACATTAGGGGAAATTTGAGGTTGAAGGGTTTTATGATGGACAAACTCTACCCATGTCATAGGGGAGGCATCCCTAAGAGATCTTTCTATGAGTAATTTAATCAGGGCATGGTGAGTAACAGAGTTCTCTTTCCCTTTCTAGGTTTCTTTGGCACTAATGCACAACATATTAAACATAAAATTGGGTGCATTCATTGGGATATTATGTCATACATAACTAAGCAACTTAAAATGATGCACATGTAAATTAGAGAATCACCCTTCATAGGTGAAATACCTTATAATGTGTGTAGCCAACTCCTCGTATGGTGGAGAAATGGACATCCTTTTGCATCCCTGCTTAGTGATTTCCAATGGAGGGTCTCCTGGTAGGGTGAATTGAGCCCTGGCTGACCTGGCATCATGTGCATTGGGATAATGTTCCCCTGCTGCAGGAAAACTGGTCACTTCCAATATTCTCTCCTTTGTTGCAACAACTGGAAAACCCCATACCGTCGCATGGCCCTCATCAAATGTGTTTGCAAATTCTGATGCTTCTTCCTCATCAAACTTTGTCAATTTTAAGAAATACCCCAGCCATCCGCAGGAATTAAATCTTCTCACTGCCTCAATATCAGTTAGTAAAATATCATGAACCAGTGGTTCATGATGCTGCAATTGGCCCCCCATTTTACCAAATTCAATCCTCTACTCTGTTTAACCTCTATTTTTGATAATTACCTTCTTCTCTTTTGAATTTCAGACTACTTGTAAACCTACAGACCCTCTTTCACATTCTTCTGGAATTCTTGATATGAACAATAATAATATATTTTACCAGAATGAATCATAGATATTCATGCGAGAGCGAGAGTTATGTCATGGTTTTAATACTGGGTCACATCTAGTCTGACAGTTAGGGGTTTATTCAGAATAAAGGTACGACATTTGACACTTGTGTGATGCAGCAACTGAATTTTAATTAAGACAATGCCGAAGTACAGATTTAGGGATCTTTAATGAGTAAATAGAAATGACATTTTTAAAAATTGGCACACTTCCCTGCCCCCTACAAAATATGGACAAGTGTCCTCACTTGTCAGACTTGGCAGAAGGTACGAAATTAGATTAAGGCGATAATGATACATTTATTGCAGTATTCGATGTAACCAACTAAATCTATGCGCTAAAAATGGAAATAAATTTGAAAAGCTCATACTTGTTAATTGATCATCGCACGTGTCAGGAAAGATTGGCGAGAGTGGAATGACAATGTCGGCGGTCGGCATGTGTTAGCGCACTATCTCTTTATTGAAAGCATAGAAATATGATGACGTGGAAGGTGGGTGGATGAAAGATTAAGAAATAAAATGGGTTGAAAAAGAAGAATGTAGAAATTGAATGGAGAATTTGAACTTTATGTAAACATAAAGTTTTTATTATGGTCATACTTCGAAGGAATTCTTATTGAAGTGTTGCAGGAGGAAGGTTGACACCCTTTGCTACAGGAAGTGTTACCTGTTGATCTTTTAAAACTGGCTGGTTGAATTGCTGCAGGAAGTCTTCTTTCATCTATGGCTGGTGATACAACTTTAGTCTATGGCCATTGACTAGTAGCTTGAAGTGGACAGGATCAATTGTGGTCAACTAGACTGCTCCATTTGTAAATACATGACTTATTTCATATGGACCCAACCATCATGTCTGCAGCTTTCCTGGTATCTTTTGGTATCTGGAATCATATAACAATACCCAATCTCTAACTTTGAATTGCTTACTCTTGATATGGGAGTCATGCCACTATTTTCTTTTCTTTTGGACAATTTTTGTGCGTTGCAGGGAAGACTTGCGCATTTCATCCAAAGAGTTGAGATGCAACAATCGCTCTCTCTGTGCTGCAGGAAGATTAATATTTAACTCCAGTGTTGTTCTCAATGTTTTGTGTTCAAACTCAATCGGTAGAATTTATGTTTTGCCATATAACAGTTCAAATGGAGTGAACCCAGTGGTGGTCTTCCATGTTGTTCTATATGCCCAGACAACTTCTGATAGTCTTCTGCTCCAATCTCGGCAATGCAAATGAATTGTCTTTGTTAAAATTGCTTCTATTTCTCGATTTGTAACTTCTGCTTGTCCATTGGCTTGAGGGTGATAGGGGCTTGATTTCTGATGTCTGATATTATATTCCTTCATGAGCTCTATTATCAGATTAGAGGTGAATTGGGTACCTTGATCAGTAACAAGCTCTCTTGGCATGACATATCTAGTAAAAATTTCTTCATACAGAAATTCAACAACTTTATGATCTCTTGCATGCTTCATTGCTCTGACTTCGACCCATTTGGTCAGGTAATCTGTGCACACTAGAATGTATGACTTCCCATTAGATGGAGGATCTATTAGACCAATAAAGTCCATGCCCCATTTATCAAATGGTGTTACTACCACCTGTGGGTTTAAGGGCATTTCATCTGATTTTGTTGGTCTGCCCACCCTTTGACATTTGTCACACTTCCTTGTATAACTTGCTGCATCTTTGTGAAGTGTAGGCCAATAGTAGCCAGTTGTTAAAATCTTCTGTGCTGTTTGTTTGGCTGCAAAGTGCCCTCCACATGGTTCATTATGACATGCATGAAGAATTCCATATGTCTCATCTTCTCTCACACATCTCCTCATGATTTGGTCAGGCCTAGTGTAAAATAATGTGCTGTCAATCCAAGAGAAATGGAAGCTTTTCTGTACAAGCAGCTTTTTTTCCTTATAAGAGAAATGTGTTGGCATTTTATTAGCTACTAGGTAGTTAGCTATATCTGCATACCATGGATTCTGGATAGCAATATGAAATAAATGTTCATCTAGAAATGTATCATCTATCAAAGTAGTATCTTCTTTAGTATGATGAAGTCTGGATAGATTATCAGCTACCACGTTTGCTTTTCCTGGCTTGTCAATGATTGTTATATCAAATTCCTGCAAAAGAAGGAGCCATCTTGCTAACCTGCCTATGATGGCAGGTTTGTTCATGAGATACTTAATTGCTGCATGGTCAGTATGAACATAGATAGGATAACCAGTCACATAATGGTGGAATTTATTCAGAGCATAAACTATCGCTAGCAATTCTTTCTCAGTCACTGTATAGTTTAACTCTGGTCCATGTAGACTCTTACTGATATAATAGATTGCATTTTCAAGGTTTTTAGTATTTTGTCCTAAGACAACACCTACAACATAATCTAAAGCATCTGTATGAATGTGAAATGGAAAAGTCCAGTTAGGACCCCTAAGTACTGGTGCAGTTGTCAAAAGTGACTTGAGCTGCAGGAAGGACTCATCACATTCTTTTGCCCAAGCAAATTCAGCTTCTTTGGTAAGTAAGTTGTATAGAGGACTAGCTATTTGACTAAATTTCTGGATAAACCTCCTATAATAACCAGCATGACCTAGGAAAGAACTGAATTATTTTTTCTTAGTAGGAATAGGGAGTGTGATAATTACCTCTATCTTCGCAGGGTCTACCTGGATTTTATCTTCAGAGATAAAATGTCCCAACACCACTCCTTCCTACATCATCAGAAAGCACTTTTCACTATTGAGAGATAGGTTATGTTCCTTGCATCTGATTAGCACTTTCTCCAAGTTCTTCAGAGCTTCCTCAAATGTGACACTGAATGTAGTGAAGTCGTCCATGTAGATTTCCATGCAATCATGGGATATATCAACAAAGATGCTGATCACAGCTCTCTAAAAGGTAGCAAGGGCATTGCATAATCCAAATGGCAATATTGAATAGGCATATGTTCCCCAAGGACATGAAAACATGGTCTTTTCCTGATCTTCGGGGGCAATTCTTATTTGATTGTAACCACTGTATCCATCCATAAAGGAAAAATATTTCTTTCCATCCAAATTATCCAAGACCTGGTCAATAAAAGGTAAAGAGAAGTGGCACTTCTTTGTAGCATTATTTAATTCTCTATAATCCACATATATCCATCACTTACCTCCTTTCTTAGGTACAATTACCAATGGTGATACCCACTTGTTGTCAGAGATTGGATGAATGAATCCAGCATCCAACAACTTCTGCAACTCAATTTTAACTATTTCTCTTAGTGCTGGATTTATTCTCCTCTGTGGTTGATGAAGTGGCAAGCTTCCATCACTGATGTAGATTCTGTGGGTGCAGAGTTTTGGATTGAGTCCCTCCATATCTCCATAATCCCATGCAAAGACTTTTTCATGCTGACTGAGGAGCTTGGTTAACAATGCCAATTGTGATTGGGACACCTTGTTATTTACATGCAGGCTACGTCTAGAGGATGGTTCCACTATTATTGTCAGCTCTACCATTAACACTTCAGGCACTGAACTTCTAACTATTTCACTTGCCAGTAATTGATCAATCATTTCAGGGTTTGCTGGAGACATATGATCCTCATAGGTACATAGCTATAAAATAGACCTTTCTGAAACATCTTTAGCCACAATACATTCATTAGTTAGAATGCTCTGTATCACATCATCTTCCTCTTGCATCTTTAGAAAAGATTGCCTATGCAACGTCATGAGCTGGGCTACTAAATTAAGCTCTTCCTCCTCATCTCCTAAGTCTAGCCAAATAGGTTCTCCCAAGTCTGGCTAGGGTTGGGCAGGAGGATATAGGGATAGCTTTCTTATGGATTGACCATTTGAAATTGTCATACTGCCTGATCTGTAATTAATTTTGGCATCAGTGGTGGCTAACCAAGGTCTTCCCAAGATTACAGGATAGCCAACAAAGTTTACTTTAGGTGATAGGATGAGAAAATCAACAGGATACTCCCATGAATCTAAGGTTACTATCACATCTTCTATGAGGCCCTCTAGAGTAATAGTTGAACTATTAACAAGTTGTAACACTGTGGTTGTTGTTCTTAAGCCTTCTATGCTTAGCCTATGCATTGTATCTTTAGTCATAACATTCATTCCTGCTCCCAAATCAACTAGAGTATTTTTCACAATCTGTCCATTTATTATCAGGTTGACTATTGGACTGCCAGGATCTAAATAATTGGGTATTACCACCTTTCCTAACATGATATCTGCTAATTTACCTACAAAATGTACTATTTGAGGGTCCTTCTTCCACCCTGGCTTCTTAAGGCATTCTTCCTTAATAGCCTTTCCATAAATAGGTATATCTTTGATAGCTTGGAACAGTGGAATTTGAATATTCATATTTTTTAGCTGCTCAATAATATCAAATGTTTGTTCCTCTTAGGGTATAGGTTTTTCTTTATTTAGTCTCTGTGGAAAGGATGGATTTGAAGTGTGGAAAGTAGTTCTGCTGGGTATATCAGTCGGCTAGTTGGTATTTGGCAATGTGGCTTCTGAAGTAGTGCTGCAGGAGTGTCTGCAACTTCCATAATAATAAGATATTCAGGTGTAGGCAGGGTGGTACCGGACCTAAAATGGATATCACCTATCTCTAAAGAGTAAGTAGGGCACTACTGAGTGTCAGTAGTGTACGTTTGCTGCTGCTACTATTTTTTGTTTGGATTTGGCTGTGGTTGAGCGAGCAATTGGGTTGGCTTTGGATTAGCATTAGTTGCTGTAGGAGGTGACATTATTGCAGGTGGTTGTACTGGAGGTGGTAATTGTGGACAACTAGAATTTTGGTTAGGCCACTGTGGAGGCCCCCTCCATTGATTAGTTTGCTGCCAATTTCCTTGCAGTGGTTGCCATTGATTCTGCTGATTAGGCCATTGATTATTTTGCTGATTTTGCCACTGATTATTCTGCTGGTTAGGCCATTGGTTACTCTGTGGGTTTTTCCATTGGTTATTTTTCTGGTTAGGCCATTGGTTACTTTGCGGGTTTTTCCATTGGGGTTGAGAGTACTGAGAAGTGTTATGATAATCTTGGTTTTGCCACTGATTATTGTTAAAATTTGAAAACTGTAGAGGATCTTGTGGCATACCTTATCATGAAGCCCATGGTCGACATTGAGAAATGAAGAACACTTGATCATTTTCTACTTCTATCTTCATGTAGTCAGTTGGAAAATGTTGATTTTCCAGGTTGGCTACCAGCTTACATCCGCAGTCTTGCTTTTGTTTGTGGCAGTGTAGACAGTACTCAGCCAATTGTGATTCAACTTCTACATGCTTCTTCTTGGAAGTCATTATGTCAAGATGTGTAGCTACATCATTTATAATATCTTGCTTGAAATCCATGAGTAAATTAGATATCTCCAGCTTTGAAATTCCTGAACCAATCCCTTTTGTGACTGTGGGCCGGTATCCTCTACCTTTCTTCATAGTTGACCTTGAGTAGTTTTGATAGATTTTCTTGAGGTCATCCCAAGAGGATTGGGATATGTCTCCACCAGCCAAAAATTCTAATGCCTCCAGACAGTTGTCATTTACCCCCCTCAAGAAGACTAGTTTTTATGAATCCTCTGCCAGTACATGCTGGGGATTTTTCTGCATTGTGTATAAAAATGTGAAACATAGTCCTCCAATGTTTTGTCTTCCTTTTGAGACATCCTAAAGATGTCATCTCCTCTTTGGTTACTGCCTTTGCAATAATCTTTATATTTCTGCAGAAACAATGTCTGCATCTCATCCCAGGTACCTGCTGCATTGGCTCCTAAGCCCATGAACCATCGTAAGGCTAACACTTTCAGTCTTGCAAGAAACAACTTGAGCTTATGGGCATCGGTATTATAGTCAAAGCTTCGACAAAGTATGTCAAACTCAAATGAGAAAGTGTTAGGATCCTCAATTATAAGACCATAAAACTTTAGAAGAGCAGCTGTGGGTATATTCTTGAGATTAGCATTGTTTATAAGGCTTGGGAGAGGAAATGGGAAAGTAGGATGTGCCATTACTAGAGGTATTTGATTATGTGGTTGCTATTGGAAAGGAGCATTAGCTACTCGATTGTTAACGTTAGGTGGATTTGGGCTAGAATTATCTAGAAAGCTGGCCAAGATTTTTGCAAAAGGTCAGAAGCTGCTTACATCAAATGGTTCTTCTCTAGAGGAAGATGCTGCAGGAAAGTTGGGGCTTGCGTCTTCAAAGGGTAACTCAACTTCTTCAAATTTCTCGTTCAAATTAGTAGACTCTGCTGGGAGAAATCTGCCATATTCATCTTATCGCCTTTCTCTTCGATACATGAAATTGAGTTCTTCATGCTTGTGAAGAAATTTTTAGAGATACAAATGTAAAAACTAATCTAGGAATAAAAAAATGACTCAAAAATGTTCCTAGCTTGACACCATCCCCGACAGCAGCGCCAAAAATGAACCGTCTCACAATAGGTGTGTAATAATCATGCTCAAGGCCTTTCTTAGGAATGGTTCATTCAATCTAAGGACTAATTTTCCTGTTATGAGGTGCATTTAACTTGTCAACCCAGGGACATATACTTGAAATGGTCGACACGATATGTGCACTAGGTTCCTTAAGGAGTCATTCTGCTTATGCTGCAGGAAGGTAAAAATGCATAAAAGAAACCTACACTAGTGCTGTAGGAAGTGAATACATTTATCTTCTTACTGGAATGAATGCTATAAATTGCAACTCTACTGAAACCTATGATTTAAACCTAGAACATCCGTTATAACTATTATTGCTGGTGTTGCAGGAACATTCATAAGGTACAATGCTGCAGGTAGAAATTGTAACTTCTATCTGAAATACTAGAAATGCTGGAAATGAAATCTATTCTAGTCTAACCTATTCCACCTCCCAAGTGGGCCCCCTTGGTTGATTTCTAGTAAACTATTAACATAGAATGTAAACCAAGAACTATTTCATTGCATTTCAAAAACTGATTACATAGAAACAATACATGGAACTTGAAATAGATTGTTGTATAACAATTTTCTTCCAAAAACTTTTGTCTCTCTCTTTTCTAGATAACCTCAAACTATCGGTCCAATCCCTATATATAGAGAATCAAACACTTATTATAAAAATAGAAAAGAAACTATCTTGCTGAAAACATGTCAGAGAAGAAGATGGAAATGCAACAGCCCGCGGTGTGGGTAGTAAAGCTCTGGTGACCAGTTCAACATAGTAAAGTGCAGAGGGAATATAGGCACACTACATCCTCGCATCTTAGAATAATGGATCCATTGTAGTAGCCATGTTTACTGGTGCTGTAATGATCACTCCGCCGTAGCTGGTCCTCAATAGTCCTCCTTGAATGCTGTCGACCACTCTCTAGCCGCTTTCTCTCCTGTCAAGTTAGTTATGATGCGGAAATATTCATGCAACAAGCTTAATCAAATTAAATATCTAGATATTAGAACATAGATTCTGATGGTTTTATGAAATACTACACTATATGTATAATATTAGCAAAATATGTCACAAACATCTACCCATGGTTTATTAGTTCTATCTGGACTTTATCACAAGTTTTGACTGGCTAGGCTCTCAAATATTTTGACAAAAACTAGAACAGAGTATTAAAATTATACAAAATAAAGGAAATAATTTGGCCTTATCACCACCTTTTGACTATAGCCTGATGCTTTGATACATGCTTCAGAGCTAAAGTTTGTTTCTCCTCTAGGTTTAGGAGGTTCATGAGTTTGATTTGTAGCCAATCTTCCTCCACTACATAGTGGTCCATGAATCTCAGAATTGGGATCTTTAGGTTCATAGGAAAGATCAGTTGTAAGTTATAGACTAGTTGATATGGAGACGTCCCCAGGGTGTTCTTGATCCTTAAGCGATCAGTCCATAAAGCATATTTTAGCTGCGTGTGCCAGTCCCTGGGGTTGTCATCTAGGAGGTGTTTAATCACTGTTGTCAGATTTTTGTTTGTAGACTCTACTACGCTATTGCCTTGCGGATAGTAATTTGAAGAGAATTTGAGGATTACCTTATTTTTGAAGGCCCATTGTGTGAGCGAGGCTGAGGAGAAAGAGGGAGCATTGTCACATACTAGATAGAATGGAATCCCAAACCTAGTTATGATGTGCTCCTCCACAAATTTTGTCATGACCTCTGTAGTACAATTCTTCAGTGCTTGCGCTTCTGTCCAGCATGTGCAATAGTCAATAGCTGTCAAAATAAAATTATGTCCTGTAGATGAAGTGGGGTTAATCACTCCAACAAAATCCAAACCCCATTGGGCAAACGGGCGTACCTTATAGACTGGTTGTAGGGGCATCGTTGGGTTTCTCTCTCTCGAGTTGTGCTAGTTTGGCAAGTGTGGCAAGATCTCACGTGCTTGCTAGTATCTTTAAATATTGTAGACCAAAAATATCCTACCCTCAGGATTTGGTGAGCAGTGGCCTCCGCCGCTCCATGTCTCATTGTGTATTTGTCATGAAAGTCCACCAGGATTTGTTTCGTCTCCATTTTATCCAAGCATCTTAAGTACAAACCCTCGTAATTGCGTTTGTATAGTTGTGCACCTTTTAGCATGTAAGAACTTCTTTTGATCTTTAAATCTCTTCTCTGGGAACCATTCATTTCTTCAGGGCAGCGATTCTGTAACAAATAGTACACTATGTCTTGGTACCACACATCAGTGATCACACCTTGATCGGTGTATGTATGGCAGACCAGACCTTCTTCAAACTCAGAGATCAGCTTTGTCAGGCTCTGGCCTCTTACCAACTTCATCGGTTGGATCTCTAGGTAAAACTCTTGGAGGATCACCATCCATTTTCCTCTCCGTTCTCCTAGTTCATCCTGCATTAGGAGGGATTTTACTGTTGCGTCGGGAACTATCCCAATGACTTTACTCCTTAAAATATAATGTGTGAATTTCTTCGCCACCTTGATGAGAGAAAATTCCTACTTATCTAGGTTTGGGTATCTGAGCTCAACATCTTTGAAAGGGAAACTCATAAAGGCAATGGGCCTTTCATCCTCACTATTCTTCTTCTGTGTGAGGATGCCCGCGCATGAGTGTTTTAACGTGAAAGAGTAAAATTTGAAAGGGATGGTATAGTCAGGACTGGCTAGGACTGGTGCTGTGGCAATGGCATTCTTAATCTCTTTGAAAGAATTCTTTGCTAGGAGAGTCCATTCAATCTTGGCATCTTTCTTGAGCATGTCGTTCAATGGTTTTACTATTTCTGCGAAGCCACTGATGAATTTTCTGACAAAGTTGATCTTCCCGAAGAAAGATTTTAGTTCCTTGCAACTATGAGGTGTTGTCAACTTTAGGATTGCCTCCACCCTTTTGGGGTCAATGGATATCCCCTTTTTGAAGATGATATGTCCCAAGAGCTTCCCTTCAGTTACCCGAAACATGCATTTCTTGGGATTGAGGGAGACCCCAAATTCTCTACACCTCTGAAGGCATTTCCTGAGGTTGTTTATGTGGTTAGCTCTTAGTTTTGAGTAGACTATGAGATCATCCATGTAAATGATAATGCACCTCCCAACTAATCCTTTCAAAGCTATGTCCATTTCTCTCTGAAAGGTGGCTCCAGTGTTAATCAGCCTAGAAGGCATCTGTCGATAGGCAAAAGTTCCCCATTTAGTGGTGAATGTTGTTTTCAGCCTATCCTCTTCCTGTACCATCACCTGATTGTACCTAGAGTAGCCATCTAGGAATGACATCATTTGAGATCCATTAACCTTCTACAACACTTCATCTAGAGATGGGAGTGGATAATTATCCTTTTGAGAGGACTTGTTGAGGTTCTAGAAGTCTACGCATAGCCTGATTCCTCCAGTCTTCTTTCTCACAAGTATTAGGTTCGCAACCCATGTAGAATGTAAAATCAAGAAGATGATCTTGGCATCGAGCAGCTTTTGGAATTCCTTTTGGATTAAGGGCTCTATAGTGGGATTCACGAGTCTTTTTCATTGTCTAAAGGGCTTAGAACCCAGCTTCAAAGGGATGTTGTGCACTATGACTGAGGTGTCATATGTCTTTAATTCTTCATAACTCCATGCTATGACATCTCGATATTCAGTGAGAAGCTGGACCATTTTCTCCTTTTCTTCCTTGGTTCCCACCTTTCTGATGTGGAGTTCTCTTGGTTCTTCTTCCATGCTCAGGTTGTAGGTGTCACATTCTTTACCATCGGGTGTTATGTCGGGTCGTCTTCTTATAGCAGTCTTATTGCTGTAAAAAATCCTCTCTAGCTCTACCATTCCCTTGGGTATGACATTGGTCTTTAGGTTTATGACACCATGATCATCAGGCTCTTTAGTCTCAACTGTTTCCTCACCTTCCTTCTCCTTGTCTATGATCTGCTTTTTGAACATGCCAGTGCACATGATAAACTCTAAGATATGCTGATCATCTTGGAATACTTGAAAGTTAGTGATATTATCTGGAAAGGCCAGGGCTGAGACAAGCTCAACTAAGAATTTATTTAGTTTGGATTTCTCCATTGGTTTTAGTGAACTGGCTGAGATAGCCAATGCGTCAACAATGACATTCTTTCTTCTCAGGATGGTTTTGATGTTGAAAGCGTCAAATTCATTGATCAGATCCCATGCCCTATTTTGGTAGGCTGAGAGCCTCTCATCATTGCAAGTATACTAGCTATAGATATGCTTGACAACCAATTGTGAGTCTCCTTCCACTATCAAGATTTTGATTCCCTTCTCATGAGCTAGGAGGAGTCCGCGAACCAAAGCTTCATATTCTGCAACATTCTTAGTACAAAGAAACTATAATCTATAAGCAGCATAGAAAGACTTACCTCTCAGATTTATCAATTCGATTCTCGCACCTACTCCTTGTTAGCATGTGGAACCATCGAAGCGTAGTTTCCATATCTGGGGTGGTTTATTAGGGCTTGGTTTTGTTGTGATTTTCTTAGAGAAACCCTTGGTCCTTGGTTTTTGGTCACTCTCTCCATCATTGTCAAAAGAAGTTAATTCTCCTGCATATTGAGTATGCCTAGGTTTGGGGATTTTTTTTTGTCTTCATTGGCTTTGTCTTCCAACATTCTCTTGAAAGGGGGACATGCTCTGTCATCTGAGGTACCCCAGTCGCTAAGAAAATTCAAGGCAACGCTTCCATCTTTAGAGTCTGACCCACTATCTTGATTTTGAGGTGAACTGTCTGCAAGGACTGGGCTATCCATATCTGGTGTAGTGTTGTTCTTGTCTTTTAGCCCAAGTACATCTTCTTTTATTGTTAGTGCTTCTGATATCTTATTTGGTTGGGCAATTTGAGCATACACTCATGACAGGGCTTCTTGGGAACTAGGGCATGTAAACTCTGAATGACTGGCCTGATGTAATCAACAGTATCCAGGTAGTAACAAGATATTAGGATCTGCGTCTTGACCCAGATGCCGTAGGCTAGCTGTCTTGCTGTTGATGAAACTTTTGAAAATGTCATCACCAATTTTTTTCTCAAGGAGACCTTGGATGTGACTGTGGTCTGACTCTTCACCCTCTTGAATCTAGAACATAAAAACATCATCCATCTGATAAGTTCCCAAATCAATTTTGGTGAACAACACTTCATTCAGGGTATTGTATTCAGTGATCATCCTTTTCAGTTTAGGCTCGACGTCTATCTTGATCTGGTTGTTCAAACCTCTCCATGGTAGCCAGAGCTAGGTGAAATCTATAGAGAGCCACCCTCTCAAACACTTGGTCCATTCTCGACTTAACAGCATCCCATAACTCTCGGGTATGTCCACTATATATACATCAATGCGCTCTTGTATCCTGGGATCTGCGACTAGTTGAATGTGCACATCTTTGAGTACACCAACTACTTTGACCTTGGTTTTGTCAAATTGTATGACCACTCAGTTTTTTATTTGGGTCACCATCCCCAACTTCTGGAAAATTGATAGGGGCATAACAGTTCATGAGGCTCCTGAATCGATTAGGCAATTATGTAGGTTTTTTTCCAAACATTCATAGGCTAAGTAAGAATGGTGGGACATCCATCTTATCTTTGAATACTACAGGGAATGACTTGGAGGTGTTGATATTGGATGTGGGTGCCCTTGCACTATTTGAAGGGCTAGGCTTTGAATGATCCAAGGATCTTAAAAGGGCTTCCTTTTGAGATGGGCAACCTTGCAGTAATTTGAACATGGATATGTTCGCCTTAGTTTTCTTGAGCTCATCCACTGCACTGTATTTGTCATTTGACCAGGTTGTACCTTGGTAGCCATCATATGTACTTGTTGCATGAGGTATAGGAACATTCAGGCCCTTTGGAGGTATGGGGTTGTTACTAGCCCGTGGATATGGTGGAGTTGGCTGTTTGCCTAGAGGTATGCCATCGGTGAGGGGTTCCTTTCTACTCCAAAGGTTATATGAGTTTCGTTGATCATTCTAGAAGGCATGTACCTTGGAATATTCTGGCTTGTTTACTCTCAAAAAAGGGAACACAAATTCATCTTCTCCCATATAGGCTTCTGAGCCTCCTTCCTTTCCAGACTCATAGGAATCAAACACCATAGTATTGAATTGCACCGGGGGTCCCTCTAGATTCTGGGTGTAGTGGTCTTGGGAGTTGTTCACATATCCATTATTGTCCTGATGCTTAATTGGAGCCCTAACAAAATTGGCCTCCGAAGCCTCATAAGTATTGGCATTGTCTGCTGGGATGCTGCCATTATTGGGTCTAGTGTTCCATGGCCGATTTGGCCTTTTCTATCCAAATGGTTTCTCCTGTGTGTTGTTGTTGTTGTATGCATTGAAACCCCTATTTAGATTATGAGGGTATGTATTTGGACCAGTAGATGCTCGTTGGTATCCACCTTGATTTTGGGGTGGGTTTAGCTTCATTCTGGTAACTTAACTAGTGAGTTGTGATAAAGTCTTCTTTACAACATCTAACTCAGAAGCCATGAGAGAATCAGGCTCAGTTTGGGGTATAACCCTCTATTCTAGAAATGCTTTCTTATGAGCTTTGTAGCCTAGATACATAATAGATGGAGGCACGATTGTGCATGGTTGTGTCAGTATAGGATTTAGCATAGGTAGGTGACTGGCTCAGGCTTATTTTTTGCTGCAAATGGGTATGGGACAACAAGATTATTCATGATGGGCGTAGCTGCATAGCTCCCTTCTTGTGGGTCCATTTGCTAAGTGAAAGTGACCGATTCATTGTACACCTTTTCAATTGTGTCTCTATCCACCGGGGGAAGTCTTCTTAAAAAGATCGAGGTAAATGGATCTAAATCCTTCAAGTAAACTTGTATGAAAGCCTCATCTGTTATAGTGTAAGGAGCTTCCAACTTTTGGTGCATTTTGTGAAAACAATGATTAAACATAGCAATGGGCTCCTTAGGTTCTTTCCTCATGGTTATGAACTGGTGATGTGTCATAGTAGGATCGACATACAATTTGAACTGATTGAGGAATTTGGTTTTGAATTCATTCCATACTGAGATAGACCCTCGTGGAAAATTCAGGTACCAGTTGTATGCAAACTCTCCCAAAGTGTATGGGAATAGATGATAGACAAATTATTGGTGGGCAATCTCTTTACGGTTGAAAATTTCCTTGAAGGCACAGATTTGTTCTTCTGCTGTCCTAGATTTGCCATATATGAATCGTGTACAAAACTTCTCCAGATTTTGGGGTAACTCATGGAGCTGCCCAACAAAGTTTAAAGGTGAGCTTGTGGCGTTGGCAAAAAAGGCCATTGGACGAGTTGGTGGCAAATGTCAATTTTGCACGTTCTTATTTTGGTCAATGATTGTGGTAATAGTTGGGGCAGCAATGTGTGATTGTTGTCCAAGAGGATTTTGAGGTATGACAAGGTGATGAGAAGATTTATCTTTTGCTTTACCCTTGTCGCTGCGATCTCTTTGGTGGTGAGTGAGTTCAAGAAACTCGCCTCTTTTCAGAGATGATCTAAGCACACGCTCAAATCTCTCTAGAGAGAAAGATCCAATATTATCTAGTTTTCTGAGTCTTTTCACCCTCCTTCTACCGCCACTTCTATTGTGCATTGTTTTGACACAAGCCAACTTGCTAGGATCTCAAGATTCGATTTCCTCTCTTGAAAGAATAACAGAGTTATTCCCAAGGTTCTCCGGGGTCGGGTCACATCCCGCTTGGTTACTCAGTTGAAGATAAATGTGATTGTTCACAAGGAGGCCTTTGCTGGTAAATTCAAGAAAACAAACTGTAAAATACTGTTAGTTTCTTTTTTTTTGGTATTTTCCATTTTAACAAGTACGGGTATGGTAAATAACATGCAACTTTGTATGTTTCAAGATAGCAATTTTCAGAATTTCAAGACAGAATTTAAAGAGATGAGGGTAACAAGAAATGCGACAAATTATAACGAAAAGTGAAATCCTAAAGACAAACTTTTGTAAACCCTTCCATCTGAATTGAATGCTGGAGAGATTTGGAACAACCCACGAAGCATAAATCAGACCCCGTCACAATTCACTTCTCCATAGATGCAAGCATTTTGGAGAAAAGATATGTTTTACCCATACGAGATATTCAAAATCTATCAAATTGCAAAGCCACCAAGATGTGCACACCCACGAGATGGATTTATCATTAAGCCCAAAGATGACCTCCTCCACACATTCTTCATAGCAAGGTAGATATACAACAGAAAAATCTAACTAAAAGTAGCACGAATTTGAAACACAATAATACAAAGGGCTCTCTGAAAATAAACAATAATGCAAGCATACATTCAATAAATTGGCATAGATAGCAGTAATTCATACACCACGAATGAAGCACCTAATATAGATCTTTATTGTATTAAGAAGTCCACCTTTTACATTGATTTTTGATTACAATATATAGAGTTTTGATCTACAACTCTGAATTTTGGAGTTAGGGCATCAGAGAGTCTAAATTAAAGAACAAAAGCTAAAACTAGAACTTTGTTGAAGGGAAACTACTGCTAACTAATACTATATAACTTGCATGGATTCTTAAACCCATTTACAATCCATTTTCTCAGGCAAAGAGGGCAAAATTTGACAAGAAGAGAAAGGGAAAGAAGGTAAGTTTCTATTGTGAACTTGGAGTCTTCTTCTTGATTCTTGTGATTCTTCTTGGATTCTTCATCTAAGGCTGTTACTGGCAGTGAGAACTGATAGGAGACCCTTAGTCCCTCTAAAATGAACTCAAGTTGTCCATTCATCTAATCTGGAGTCCAACTGGTGTTGAAAAAAGTGACCTCGCTGGAAGCACCTAGTTTTCAGACCCCAACCTCTACCCTGAAACTTTAATGTCTTTAAAATTTATTGAGTGTTTCCCAAAATTCAAAATTTTGGAAGTCTGAAAACTTCAGACTCGTCGTAGGTCGAAAGGCTAAAAAAACTTGAAGAGGCCGAAAAGGACGAAAGTTTCAAAGGCCAAAAGGTCAAAAATGTTTCTTGTTTTTGGGGCTGAAAGGCCGAAATGTCGAAGGCCAAAAGGCTGATAGCTCTACCTTAGTAGAAATTTAGCCAAGTGTGAAAATCTTTCCCTGTGCACCTGTTAACTAGACCTTGAAGCTATATCCAAGATAGACCTCTGGGTGAGTTATCCGGAGCCTCTTTACTATCTTTTGAACTTCTTCAAATTGATCTGCTTTCTTTTTATCTTGGTGACCCTTCATTCTTGTTCCTTTCTAAGGATAGTTAATTTAGAAGAGAAGAACGTGATCTCTTCTTCATGTTGGGACATTATTTTTATTTCCTCTTTCAGGTAAAATAACTACTGCAGGGCCTCTTTAGTGTTAAGTCTTGCCAACACGTCCTTGAACTATTGAACCACCTCTTTTGACGGATGTAGAGCCTATCTATCTTTATCCTGATATACATCAAGGCTGACCCCTCTGAAGAACACATCCATATCTTCAATCCATTTTATTACTTCCTCTCACTTGTCAGCTATGAGGGCCTAGTGTTTCTTGTAAACCTTAATTATTTTGGTCATCTATTCAGTCCATGCCTTAAATTTATCTAGTTCTTCACCTTCATAGACCTTCACCAGGATTTGGAAATGTTTCTCTTGGATTATCTCCAAGTCCTAGAGGGATGCTTGCCACTTAACTACTTCTGAATCTATACCCCCATCATTCTCCACTAGGTCAATTAGTGAATTGGCCTTGACTAATATAGTCTGGTACGGCCTGAATACCAATGGGATAGCTTTCTCTCTGAATTGTTCAAATTTATTTCTCCAATCAACACTCTCCTTGATGAAAGGAGTGAAACTCGCCGACAAATCTGATGTAGCCCTTTTATCTAGCATGGCTTGTAATGAAGCCTTTGAACAATTTGGGTCAATAGGACCCACCATCTTTTGAATGAACCCTTATAGAGCTTCATTTTGATATGTTAAGGATTTGATGGTCTCTTCATCTTTATTCATGAACCCCAAAGCATGCTTAAGCCCTAGAGCTGCTAGTGTCTTGCTCCCTTCTCTGGTAGGTTCGCCAAAATGCACATCTCTGAATGTATAATCTTCCATTGTGCTAGGTGTTTGAGAAGTTCTCAGGGGTGGTATAGCCATCTATGCTTTCCAATGACCCCTAGTGTCCTGAGTCACATATGACATGGTTCTTACCGACACATCAATTTCTTCCTGGTGGAAGGCTTGCTTTACAGAGGTCATATTTGTATCCTCTCTATCCAATTCATTGGTGTAAGTTCTCTTCCTGGGTTGTATCTCCTTGGTAAACAAAGTAGGTTTGCTGGATGCAGTTACAGGTTCATATGGTGCAACATGGAGGATCAAAGTTAAGCCTTGTACTCCTAGAGTTATCTCTTGCTCTGATTCCTTCTCCTACCCCCTTTCTTGTTTTCTCCCTCCTTCCTTCATTATTTCCCCTTCTGTATCTATATCCATTTCCCCTTCTTCTTTCTCTCCCTCTACCTCATCTTGTTCAGTTACCATATTTTCTCCTTCTTTGTTCGGGTCCTTGTCTGCTGAAGTGGCAATTAGTACTTCTAACCTAAGACTGGTTATGGCCTTCAACGTGGTCTAGAAAGGTGATGTATCTTTCATACTTACTGCTTCTTTGGAAACCTAGGTGGAGTATGGTGAAGGATTGATGTTGATAGAGTAAGTGTTGGTAGGAGTAGGTGTTGGGGTTGGAATTAATGGTGGTGGAGTAGGAATTGGAGGTGGTAGAGAAGTTGGTGGAGTAGAGATATGAGGTGGTAGAGTGGAAATAGTTACTTCCCTTGCTATATTATCTGTAGTAGTGACTCGGGCTATCCCACTATCCTGAATCTCATGCTCTTGAGAAAAACTAGAGCCCACTTGTGTAATAGGGACATCCACTGAAGGATTGGTGAACTGGACTGATGGTTGAGTGAGGGTCACCTGGGGTTGAATAAGTGAGGGTGCTCCAATGTCTACATCTTGGCCATGATCTGAATAGCATTCAAGTCCTTCAAAATTGGAAATCATAAACTCATTAGATCCTAAGGCACCCAAAGGATTATCCTTCTCTTTAGGATCTTCTTTATGTTTCTTGGTAACCTCCTTTTATCTCCTTTTTTGCAATCTCATCCTTTGGACTAGGGGCTCATCTTCTTTTGCTTCCTTAGACTCTTCATCTACCATTTATAACTATGGAGATTTAGAACTCTTCTTCCTATTATATGTTTTCTTTCCCTTCTCAGTGGTGGGGAAAGATTGACCAGAGGTAGATGGGCCTTCACCTGATAGGGGTTGTGACAACCCTACTGGTGAGTCAACCTGGTTTTTCATTCTTGTTTTCTTGGGCCTAGGATTAGAGCCATACTCAACTGGTCATTCATGACCATACATAGTTCTTGGCTTCTGAGGGGGAGCTTTCTTGTACTTAGGAACTGCAGACTTCTCCCCTCGCTATTTTTATACTTTTCTTGAGGGATCTATCAATGTTTTTACTGAGATTGGACTCATTTTGTGTGGCTTCTTGATCCAAGTTATTGTGGTCTTTATCACATGCCTTGCCTGGAAGTCCATGTCATCATTTTCATCCTTTTTCACCTCTACGTTCATGATTAGTCAGTCGTATATCTTGTCTTTTGTATAAATGTTCTCTAAGACCTTGTCTAAATCACATTCCCAAACCTTTGAAGAGATAGGAACTTTTAATACCTCTTTTTCTAGAGCGAGGTTCATTCTACAATAGTATTGGATCCTAACCTCATGATCATCTATGCAGTTTATCTAGTGATCTTCCAAGTGTGGCTCATGTATGTAGAATTTACCAATAATGTGGCTGTAAGTACCTATGGGGTCAAAACAGGCTCGCACTATTTTATAGAGCTGTAAGGGACAATCATCCCATTCAAAAAGCCAAGGATTTGCAAACCTTCATGTCTTGCAGTGTGTATGGTCCCAAAGAGATGTGAAAGTCCCAACAGTGCTTCTTTTTATGTTTTATATGCTTGTATGCATCTGCAAGTTGCCTAGCCATCTCTAGTATAATTATCCAATCAGATGGATACCTGGGCAGCTTCTTTGGTTGCAAGGTTGACCTAGCTATCCGAATATATGTGAAAGTCTTGAATTGGAAAAAGTAGGCCCCAATGGCCCTTACTTTAGTGGAAGCATCCTCTAACATCCTCTTAGCAAATTCACCTTCAATGGTTCAGTTGACTGTGAATATGAATGCATCGTTAACTATCCTGTAGTCAGGGGAATCCTCTGGCATGTGCACCCTTTTTATCAGTTGTGGGTATACAATGTGGGGCCATGCATTCAGATCATTTAGACGCCCCATCTTGGTAAGGCCTGGATAATTTTCCCGTGCTACTAGTAAGTAAATAACGTAGGTGCTCATGTAGAACTTAGGATTATGTTTTACTACTGTCAATTGATCATCCAAATTGTCACTAATAATAGTGCCCTAGTCAAATCTTGCCTTTCATTCCCAGATCCTTTCTATCAACAGGATCATCGAGTGCTCAAGTTGAGTGGATTGAGGTAACCCATACACCTAGCTTATCAATGTTATGGCTGCTTGGATGTCATCTTTCATATAGCCTCTTCGGAGGTCTATCTTGTCCAACTTGTTCTTTGAAAGAGGCTGTTTGAGGTACTCATTGTTCATCATCTCATTTATTGCCTACTTTCTATTTCTGAACCACTTGGCCCCTTTTCCAATATGGAAGTCATAGAACTTGTCTATACCTGTGTGAAGGTGGAAAATATCTTCAATGACATCCAACCTTATATCCAGTACCACCTGACCCTTTGTGTTTACAACCACCCTTTTATCTGAGTCATAGTGGTGAGCTAGGGTGACGATCAGCTCTAAAGATGAGACATCTACTGGGTGTGCGGCTGCATTTACCAACCCACTTATGACCAATGCGGTGCAATTGTCAAATCTGTTTGCTGGCTGAGAAAATTGAGTCAGGAACTCATTCCAGTCTATGTTGCCAATGTTGGTATCTTTTATCTTACTATGCTTGTTCCCCACTTTAGAAATTAGGGTATTCCCTTCATATTGATACTTCATTGGAGAGGTTTTCTTTGGTTCAGTCATTCCTGCAATAAAAATAAGTAATCAATAGCTTATTGAATAGAAAAAAAACAATTTAAACTAGGGAAGCAAGAAAGAGAGCTGTTTAAACATCTAAGTGCAAATTTTTGCACTTTTGGGCCTGCAAAAAAAGTTATTTGAAGAATAAGGTCCGTCGGACCTTTTTGGATCTGAAACTGTGAAGTGTTTGTTTGCGGACTCTGAAAGTTTGAAACTGTCGAGGAACCCTAACAGACCAAACTAAATGTTGCAGGAAGGATGCTTTCAGCCTTTTCAAACCTTTCGATCTTTCAAACCTTTCAGAGGTTCGAAAGGCCAATAAGTCTGAAACAACACTTAGGCCAAAAGTTTGGAGATCTATTTTCAGCTTTTCAGAGGCCGAAAACTTGCGACAAGGGCCACGATCGACGAAACGAAAAAAAAACCTAAAACCTAAGACAAAAGGGAAACTAGAAAACCCTAGGCCCGATAGGGAGGGACATCCCTGTCAAAAAAAAAGGCACAAAGGCCTAAAAACACCAAGAAACAGGGTGCCCTAGGCTGGCCAGGCACTAGGAGCAAAAACAAACCCTGGACTGAGAGCCAAAAACACAAAACCAAGGTAGGTGAGAAGAACCTACCTCGAAAGAACTAGGAGTGGGAGGACAACCAGATGGCTCAAAAATGCAAGCAGTCGATGAGGAGGAGTAGACGAAATCATAGGTAGAAAGAAAAAATGACAAGTGACTTAAACTATGAATTCCTCTCCTATTTATAACCCGCGGGCTAACGTCAGCTGTTTTGGGGCTTTCAGACTCTGAAAGATCAAAAAATTCAGATAGAAGGTACCTTCGACCTTTCGAGATTTTTAGAGGCTGAAAACACCGAAAGGGCTAGGTTTTCAGCCTTTTACCCATATCGGCATTTTGGAGTACCTCAATCCTCCAAAAGACCGAAAGGGCCGAAAGGCCAAAAAAGGCTCTCTTTCTTTCTTTGACTTGGTTTAAGCAAATTTCTTCGAGGGCTAACTGGATTTTACACAAGGGGCAGACACGACCAAATGAAAAAAGGCAAAAAGGGGGGTCCCCATGGTTAGAGTACCAAAAAATGGGGTGTGTGTTGTGGACCCACAACAGTATGATTTCTCATACACATATTGTCACAATACTTAAAGATCTGAAAAGTCACAACACTTAAAGATATGAAAAGACAAATTTTTTCATTGGTAATTATATACACCAAGTGACAGTAAACCCCAATGGATATTGAACCCTGAGCACATAATTTCATAGTGTTACCTAATCAAGTGATACCCAAGCAAAAATTATAGAGCTAACTGCAGTTGTCACCAAACAAAATTGAAGTTGATGCCTGAGCTATCTACAGTTGTCACCAAACAGAACTGAAGTTGATGCCCGAGCTATCTGCAGTAGTCACCGAGCACAACTGAAGTGTTGACCGATGAGAAATGAAGTTAGGAAAAAAAAAACAAATTAGCTGGAAGGAGCTATATTTAGAATTAACTAATTGATTACTTTGTTTTCATCGATCAGATAAAAGATAAAGATAAGAAGGAGATTTAAAGCATGTTTTATTCTAGAAAACAAGGAGAGATTTATGAAATAAAACTAAAGCAAGCATGGTAAGCTTTACGGATCAAGAAGTGATCAACGAAGAAAACAAGAAGGACAAGAAATGGAGAAATCATGTCTATATAAAGAGACAAGTAATTCATTATGAAGAGAGAAATGCTAAAGAGAATTCTGGTGAAGATAAGAAGTCTTCATGCAGATCTGATGATACAAGCTCAAGAATAGAGCTAAGAATTCTGCAGATACCAAGCAACAAAGGGGAAACAACATTCACTATGCAGAAAGAAAAAGAGGGGAGCAAAGGAACAAAAGAGAATATTGATTAGAGAGGTATTATGGAATTACAATAGATTTGAAAATCTACAATTCAAAGTTGTATTAATGAAGATATCATCTATTGTTTCAGTTTAACCATTGATTCAAAAAATCTCTTTACAGAGTGGGAATTAACCATCCTTAATATATTGAGATACAACCCAAGGAGTATCAAAAGGTTTTCATGTTGAAAAAATAGTGAATTCTAGGTCAAGTGATAAACTGTTAGTTTTAAATCCTCTAAAAAGGTCGCACTTAACAGTGTGTTTGTAACCTTTAACAAGGTTGGATTTTCATCGACCTCACTTCATAAGAGTGAAAATTTTGGGTTACCAGTCCCAAATGTTTTTTCCCTTAATAGGGTTTCCACGTTAAAAATACATGTGTCAAATGTGTATATAGTTCATTACTTTGATGTTTTTCTTTACACATTACTAAAACATGATTGATCGGTAAACACTAAGTTATTTACTGTATTTCGGTAAAGGTTAAGAAAAGATAAACTTCTAGTTTGTAAATCTTAAGAAAAGGATAAAGAGTATATTCACCAAGCAACATATATATTTGATAAGATTATTTAAAGGCATACATCTTGTAGGACTGAAGATAACTAGAGGTTTTATATTTGTGGTATAAAGTTTTGGTTGAATTATTGGATTAATTTTTGAGGCCATTGATTCATTCTCCCCTCTTAGTTATTCTAACAATTGGTATCAAATCTTGTGTGCTTAAAAGAGAGTTTTAAGACTCAAGCTAAAGATTACAAGATGAGAAAAAGGATGTTCCCAAGCTGAACATGGACAACTTTGCATCATGGAAAAGTAGGATAAGACTCCACCTATCAGCTATTGGAAATGATGTCACACAGTACTTGGATACTGAATTTTTTTTACCTACTAGACCTCTGATAATTGATTAATTGAGAGAAAAGAATGAATACAACTCTATGATGATAGAAATTTCTTCCTCACTCTTCGATGCTGAATTTGAAGATTTAAAATCATGCACCACTGCAAAGCAAATGTGGGACAAACTCAATATAGTACATGGAGGAGATAATAATGTGCTAAGGCCTAAAGCTGAAAGCCCTAGAGGAAGGTTTCATGACTTAAGAATGAAAGAAGGAGAAAACATCACTTAGTACAACTGCAGAGTCAAAGAGGTTTTTAATGCTATCCGAGGAGTAGGAGGTGTACTTGAAGAAGAAATAGTGGTAAGTAAAATTCTAAGAACCTTACTACCCATTTATTGCATTAGAGTATCTTCTGTACAAGAAATGAGAGTAGTAGAAAATAACAATGTTACTCTAGATAGTTTGATTGGTAGACTTATTTCATTCAAGATGAATAAATTTGACAATAGTGTCTTACCAACTATTGAGTCTGCATTCAAATCTTCTTTGAAAAAAAGTAAATCAAGTCATAAACACACTATGAGAAATGATAGTGAAAGTGAAAGTGATGAACAATAACTTGATGAGATTGAAGCACTAATGGCTAGAATATTTCAGAGAGGCAAAGGTAGATACAAAGGTAAATTACCATTGGTATATTTTAATTGTAAAGAGATTGGACACTTTGCTGCTAGATGTCCTAACAAGAGAAAAGAAGATAGAAACAATGATAGATCATATGAAAAGAAGTTTGATAGAGGTGATGACTGAGATTACCGAAGAAACCAACAATCGGATAGAAGAGATAACCGAGACTACAAGGACAAAGGAAAGAAGGCTTGTCACCTAGCTGAGAACAAAGATGAAAATAATGACACCAAATGTGATGACGATATTGAGGTGGTATTTGTTTCTGTGAAGGATGATTTAAACAAATAAGAAAGATATGTTGAAACTGCACTCATATTTAAGGTTAGTAAAATTGATGTCTGGATTATTGATAGTGGTTGCACTCACCACATGACTGGAGATAAGGAAATGTTTGAAACTTTTGAATATTATAATGGTGAATCAGTAAAAATGGGTAATGACTCACCTTTTTCAGTTGAGGATAAAGGAACCATAATGTTGAATAATTTGATCAGATGTGAAAATGCATATTGGGTGAAAGGACTTAACTATAATCTATTGAGTATTTCACAACTGAATAACATAGGCCACTGAGTTGCATTTGAAAACAAAAGGCAAAGATCTTTAATGAATCAGGAATTGATTGGAAGTGGTGAACAAACAAAAGGTAACCTATTCTATCTTGATGATATTAAGACCACTTGTTTAATGGCTATAAATGAAGACATATGGTTGTGGCATAAAAGGTTACATCATGTGAATTTTGACAACATGGTTAAGATAAGCAATAAAAGGAAAGTAAGAGGCTTACCGAGCATGTCAAAACCTGACCATATCATGTGTAACAATTGTCAAAAAGTTAAAATGACAAAGTCTAATTTCAAGAGCAAAAACTACACATCTAATTATATTCTAGATCTATGAACCATACTAACTTATGTTGACCAATGACAACAAAGAGCTGCTATGGTGATAGACAATTCATTCTATTTGTTGATGATTACTCTAGAATGATGAATGTTATGTTCTTAAAAGAAAATTCAGAAGCATTTAAGATGTTTAAATGGTATAAATATTTAGTTGAAAAATAAAGTGGAAAGGAACTAAAATTTCTAAGATCAGATAGGGGAGGAGAATTTATTTATGATGAATTCACTAACTTTTGTAATAAGAATGGAATTCAAAGAGAGGTTTCTACACCAAGAACACCACAACAAAATGGGATTACTGAAAGAAGAAATGGATCCATTATTGATTGTGCCAGAACAATGATGATTGAGAAAGCCATCACACAAACATTTTGGAGAGAAGCTATCAGTACTGCTCTCTATACATTAAACTAAGTTCAATTGAAGAAAGAAACCAATAGGACACCTTATGAGCCATGGTATGGATACAAACCCAATGTAAGTTACTTTAGAATTTTTGGAAGTCAATGTTATTGTATAGTCAGAAAATGGAAGCACTTCCATAAGAGACTGGTTTAGCCTTCTGAGTGAGTGGTTTGGGGTCATGAAAAAAACCTCTGAATGGGTTCCTGATCTTGACATGGCTTCCCCCCTGGCCTGCCTTTCTAACCTCCATTTCCTGACCTAAATTCTACATTCTGGGTCTCTGACCTGTGATCCTGGGATCTGGGGACAGGGTCAACCTCCTAGGACAGGGTCGACCTTGGCCCTACCCTAGGATAGGGTCAACCTTGGCTCTATCCTAGGATAGGGTCGACCTCGACCCTGTCCCAGGGTCCATATCCCAGGAACTTTTGGTTTCTGTGATGTCGGTCTTCACAAAAAGTCTATTCCCGCTTCTGGGTCGGCTGTTTCAGGTTCTGAATCAGTTGATTCCTAAATTATATTTAATATAGGTCCTCTCCTAGGGGTAAAGGCTTCAATGGTGATTTAATTATCCTATGTAGACCTCCTTAGAAAATTGTGCCCTAGTTTCATATAAAAGGGAGCTTTCTCCTCTCATTTTCTCTAAGCATCATTACGCAATTGAGAAGGATTTTCAAGTGAAATTCAAGAAAGCTAAGGAGAAAGATTTCAAGTAAGCATCCATCCATTCTCAAGTATTCAAGAATCCATTTTCATGAAGGAGATCCATTGGAGGCCATTGATGGATTCAAGCTACATAGTGCCCTTTTGGTGATCTCTCCATCCACCTTCTTCCAAGCCTCTTCCAAATTCAAGAACCCATTCAAGACTT
>MU225369.1:416459-452867 GCA_018584345.1 Thuja plicata
ATAACATGTGGCAATGAGTTGTATTTCAATCCTATTTTCTCTAAATAACATTTATGTTCCTATTATGGAACTCCATATTCTGCAAACAATGTTAGCCTAATATTTGGGGGCTCTTTGTCTTGCATAGCATTGTGAGTGATATAATAGGTCCCCTTTCATCCTTATTCCCACGCTTGGGGGGCAAGGATGCCATCTCCTTCTTTTCTGTCTTTCCAGGATCCACTTTTCCCTTGGTTAAGCAGTATTTATCTATTATATGATATCCAATCATACATGAAAATTTTGGTTTGCATTAAGGATCTATGTCCTTGATTTCATTGTTTGACATTGGGTTTCCATGGTTGATAAATCTCTCACCTTGGAAACTGAATAGTGTGCTATCCCTCACAGGGGTTACTTTTTCACTTTTTGCATGATATCTCTTTGCATTCATCCCTTCCATGGCCTCATAGGAGCTGTGACCTTCTTGTCTTGGATTGGGTGTTGTCTATGGATATTTTCTTGATGTTGATGAAGGATTTATCCTTGTTCTTTTCTTTCTTTAACATGTCAAAATAGTATGTATTTTTGCCAACTTAAGGAGGGGGGCATATATACGGCCTCCCTCATTCTATATTATGCATTTTTGGTTCTAACCTTTTGTTTTGCAGCATGCTAAATCCTCAAAAGGTAACACACATAAGTTGCTAAATCCTAAAGGGATACGCATTCATTTACAATTCAATATGCTAAATCCTCCGAAGGTAACGCACATAAGTTGCTAAATCCTGAAGAGATACGCATTTTACAAGTGTATTCCATGGTGATATAAGAATATGGATCCATGGGTGCTTCATAAAAGCCATCAGAAGATGCACTACATACATGCACAAAGCCACCAGAAGGTGCACAACTTTATGGGGTGACTATCAAGTACTTGCTTGGTAGGCCATCCTATCCTTTTTGTGATTCACAGTGAGATACACACATCTTACAGGGCAAGGTAATCACACTCTTTTTATCCTTTCTTAACTAAGTGATGTCTCTCTTATCAGGATCTTAATGATGATAAGGAATCAAGTCCCTTGGGGGCTTGAGGGTTTCTTTATCCCTTTTGATTTTAATAAGATTGTCCTTTATGTATGTTCTCCTTTACCAAGAGTTTGTGTTGAACACATACTCTTTCTAAAGTGGGGGCTAAATGTATAGTCAGAAAATGGAAGCACTTTCATAAGAGACTGGTTTAGCCTTCTGAGTGAGTGGTTTGGGGTCATGACAAGCACCTCTTAATAGGTTCCTGATCTTGACATGGCTTCCCCCCTGACCTGCCTTTCTAACCTCCATTTCCTGACCTAAATTCTGCATTCTGGGTCTCTGACCTGTGATCCTGGGATCTGGGGACAGGGTCGACCTCCTAGGACAGGGTCAACCTCGGCCCTTCCCTAGGAAAAGGTTGACCTCAGCCTTTTCCTAGGATGGGGCCAACCTTGACCTTGTCCCAGGGTCCATATCCCAGGAACTTTTGGTTTCTGGGATGTCGGTCTTCACAAAAAGTCTATTCCCGCTTCCGGGTCGGCTGTTTCAGGTTCTGAATTGGTTGATTCCTAAATTATATTTAATATAGGTCCTCTCCTAGGGCTAAAGGCTTAAATGGTGATTTAATTATCCTATGTAGACCTCCTTAGAAGATTGTGCCCTAGTTTCATATAAAAAGGAGCTTTCTCCTCTCATTTTCTCTAAGCATCATTACGCAATTGAGAAGGATTTTCAAGTGCAATTCAAGCAAGCTAAGGAGAAAGATTTCAAGCAAGCATCCATCCATTCTCAAGCATTCAAGATTCTATTTTTCATGAAGGAGATCCATTGGAGGCCATTGAAGGATTCAAGCTACATAGTTCCCTTTTGGTGATCTCTGCATCCACCTTCTTCCAAGCCTCTTCCAAATTTAAGAACCCATTCAAGACTTGGTGTTGGAGATCTACAAGAGATTGATTAAAGACATCCTACATGATACATTCTACATTTTAGATTCATTTGATGCATACATACTTGTGGATTCACAAATTTGAATCCGCCACAAGGGCTTCCATATAAGCAAGGTGAACTTATGTGTTTACTTTGTTTATCTCTACAATTTCAATTATATTATAAGATTAATTCCAAAACTGGGGTTTGACCAAGGCAAACCCATTTCCCCCAACAAACAAACATTTTTCTTGTAGGTACAAGTTTGGGACTGTAGATCTGAGACCAGATCTGGATACCCTTTTTGGATTTCTTTTAGACTGTGTGAATAGGGACACTTTCAGAGTTGAATAGATCAGGTTGGCAAAAGTGGTACAGGGTCGACCTTTTTCATAAGACGACATCAGATCGGAAAAATATTTCTGGGTTTTGTTCATCTCTGCGTTCTAGTTTGGTATCAACTGTCAGCATCTCTAGAAATAGTCTACAGATCTCAAAAAATAGCAATCTTTGATCTGCCACTTTGTAAGGTTGGTACTTCATGTCATCCATTTCAATTCCTAGAACTATCATATACATTCCTTTCTAAAATGGGAATTTAAGATCTTTCCTCTTCGCTCTCATTTCCAAATGATTGATTCATTTGTGCATTGATCCTTTTTGGGTTGATCAATTTGGATATTTCATTTGTGCATTTGAGGTTGAAAGGAACATCTTATCTTCCCCACACATCACACACACATCCACTTATTTCAAATGTGATATCTTTTCTTACGTTACATTTTAGTAACCTCTATTTTATATGTTACAGTTTTATTTTGAAAGATGATAGAAATAGAAATCTTGACTCCAAAGGTTATGAAGGAATATTTCTAGGTTATTCTACCAAAAGAAAGGATTATGAATGTCTGAACAAATCCTCTAACAAAATCATTAAAAGTGAAAATGTCAAAGTGGATGAATTTGCAGAGAAAAATGATGAGGAAAGTAGAAAGGAACTGGAAGACTACAATAGATTTGTCTATAGTGAATAAAATAACACTCTACCCGAGAAATAGTGTATCACTACCAAGCGACACAACAATGCACCCGAGCATCAGGCTGCAAATACTGAAAATCAGGAAATTGCTCACAATGATGTACCTGTTGGAGATTTGCTTCTGTAGAAATAATTGATTGTATGTTTGTCATTGATGACAACATATAATATACAATAGTGTTCTATATGCAATTATCAGTACAGATGTTCTAGAGCTATGCGTGTTCATTTCCATGATGTATACATGTTCTAGATGCTATGTGCATTCACACTGAGTGAGATACAAATTTTTAGTTGAGTTATGTTAATCAATTATGATAGTTACAGAGATTGAAGATTATCTGTGAAGAGCCGACGTAATTACATTATTGCTTGAGTTGTTCCTATCTTTGGGATATGTGTGTTTGTATTCATGTTTAGTTATGAGTTAAAGATAATTATCTAAAGGCACCAAACATGTTCTATCAGAATTATGAAGTTGGAGTTAATTTGGTGGAGCCGACTTTGTGAAGCATCGCATCTATTTAGTATGAGTTACATGTTTCTGATCAGGTTGCATGGATGATGTGGCCGACTAAAGAAGTATTAAAGGGATTCCTAGAGCCAATGAAGCTCACAGCCTTTGTAGAAGATACTTATAGTAGTTCATTTGATGAACGCCAAGTGTGAATGAAAAGAATAAAGATAGAAAAAGTGCACGATAAAATGTCTGTTGTTTTGGGAAAGTAGAGACATTTCATTCATCAAGAAAAGATCTATGTGAAGAAGAAGTGGAAGTATACAACACACTAGAACTAATCAAGACAGTAGGTCTACTCAAATAGTTTATCTATCAGATATTGTGTATATATGTTCTACTGAAGGTTGCAACCTTCATCATTTTAGCAGTGAGCTTTTGGACAGTGAGTCCTCACCCCTAATAGGGTTACTTGTAAAAGACTCCTAACAGGGTCTGACCTTTAACCAGGTCTCTGTACTTATTGCATTGTAAAGAACAACTCCTAATAGGGTTGCAAGATCTCTTAACAGGGATAATTATACTCAAGTACAGTTCTTTTTGGGTGCTAATTCCCACCGGGGTTTTTACCTATTTGGTTTCCCCGAAACCAAAATTGTTGTGTTCTCTATTGTGTTATCTAAATGTGCATTTACTTTAAGTTAATTGTATCTAATCAAAGAAAAGAATTAAAGTAGCTGATAACTAATTCACCCCCCCTCTCAGTTATCCTTTGGGACTATTCTAACAATTGGTATCAGAGCCAAGTGCATTGGAGAGAAAGCCTAACAACTTAAGGTAGATCAGATGGCATACTTCAGGAAAGAGAGTCCTAAGTTTGATGGAGAAAACCATCTTGACTAGAAGAACAAAATGATAACACATCTTCAGTGTGTTGGATTTGAGATCTATGAGTTTGCCACTCAAGAAATTGAAGTTCCCACCTTGAAAGACCTTGCAAAAGAAGACTCTACAGTCAAACAAAAGGAAGTGTTCACTCATAATGCAATCACCAAAGAAGCCCTAATCAGTGCCCTATCCGAAAAAGAATTTTCTGAGATCAAGAAGGCAGATAAAGTATACTTTATTTGGAAATACTTAGAAGATATGTTTGAAGGAGACATCCAAGCAAAGAATGCATGCAGAAAGACATGGAAGAAAAGGTACAACAACTTAGAGATGTTACCTAAAGAAAACATCAGAGCCTACAATCAAAGAATTAATGAAGTGGTTTCAGGTATCAAGAACAATGGTGGAGAAATTTCAGAGGATGATATAATGGACAAACTAATGACCACACTAACAAATGACTATGAGAGAAAGATCAATATCTTAGATGAGACTATGAAATTTTCAAAATACTTCAAGAGAGAGACTTTGATCAGAAAAATATCTCCATTTGAGATATCAAGATTGAAGACATAAACCAAAAGTGAGATAGCTTTCAAAGCCTCAGTCCACAACAATAAATCCATAAGAAGCTCTAGTAATAATGAAGAAGTGGATACAAAACTAGAAGAAATAATTGCTATGATTGCCAAGAAAGAAAGGAAAGGTAAAGAGAAATATGAAGGACAACTACCATTCAAATGTTTTTCATGCAACGAAGTTGGTCACTTTGCATCCAAGTATCCTACAAGAGTCAAGAAGTTCAGATCAGATTACAAGCCCAAGTACACTAAGGAATGTTATCATGCTGAAGATAGTATAACTGATGATGATTCAGGAGAAGATGAAATTGGTTTTGTTACCATTAAAGACATTGAAAATATGCTTGAAGAAATGGACAAAGAAGATGAAGATAAAGAACAAGAGTTAGCATTAGTTTCAAAAGATGACATCAGAACTGACTGGATCATTGATAGCGGATGTTCACACCACATGATAGGAGACAAAGACATATTTGTACATTTAGACAAATACAAAGGTGGCATGGTTATATTTGGAGATAACACTCCCAAACCTATCATAAGCATAGGTTCTATCACCTTAGATGGAAAGAACAAAACAGATGATGTTCTTTATGTTAATGGTTTACATCATAACTTACTAAGTATTGGATAGTTTCTTGATAAAGGATATCAGTTAGAATTCAAAAAAAACCAGTGCATCATTAAAAACAAAGAAGGAGACATGATTGCATTAGGCTCAAAGACCAAAGGTAATTTTTTTCAGCTCAATTCAGAAGTAAGTTGTTTTTTTGCAAAAGTGGATGAGAGTTGGCTATGGCACAAGAGACTGTCATATCAATTTTGACAACATAGTCAAGATAAGTTATGTAAAGGTAGTAAGAGATCTTCCAAGTATTGCAAGACCAGTTGACACCATGTGTAGGGAATGTGTGATGGAGAAGCATGTGAGGACCTCATTCACGAGCAAACAAGACAGTAGAAAGCAAATTAGATCTGATACATACAGACCTATGTGGACCTACTCAAACAAGATATTACTATGGAGAAAGGTATTTCATTTTGTTTGTTGATGATTTCTCAAGGATGATGTGGGTTACATTCTTAAAAGACAAATCTGAAGCTTTTGAGAAGTTCAAAGTATTCAAACCTAAGGTTGATAATGAATCTGGACTAAAGATAAAATGTATGAGATCTGATAGAGGAGGAGAATTCACCTCTAACCAATTTTATGATTACTGTGAAGAACATGGAATCAAGAGACAGTTAAGTGCACCTAGAACCCCTCAGCATAATGGGATTGTAGAAATAAGGAATAGAATAATACTTGACATAGCGTGCACTATCATGATTGAAGGAAAGGTTTCTCATACTTATTGGAGAGACGCAGTCAATACAACAGTCTATACTATCAATAGAATACAATTAAGGCCAGGCGCAGACAAGACACCCTATGAACTTTGGTTTGGTAATGTACCTACTGTAAAATACTTTAAAATTTTTGTAAGCAAGTGCTACATCAAGAGAGATGATAGCATTGGCAAGTTTGATGCTAGAAGAGACGAAGGTATTTTTCTTGGTTACTCTACTAAAAGAAAAGCCTATAGATGTTTTAATCTAAGATTAAAGAAGATCATTTAAAGTACTCATGTGAATATTGATGAGAAGTTTATGATTCAAGAAAGATATTATGACTATGCTCCCATGATTGAAGATGAGCCCAGACCCATCAATAAGGACACAGTTATTGAAGAAATGTTTGACTGTATCGATGTTTCATGTAACAATCCTGAACCAAGTGAAGAAGAATCACATATTACAAATGAAAGTATCACTCCTAAGAATTCAAGATACACATCCAAATACCACTCTAAGGAAGATATCATTAGAGATCAGAGTGCAAAAGTCTTCACAAGATCTAGAGAAAAAGGTTCAACCACTGATGAAGAGGTATGCTTACTTTGATAGATTGAACCCTTAAGTGTTGAAGATGTGTGCAAAGATTCAGATTGGAAAAGTTCCATGCAAGAAGAATTAGATCAAATAATCAAGAATGAAACATGGGAACTGGTCCATAGACCTCATGACAAGAATGTGATTGGAACAAAGTGGATATTTAGGAACAAAATGAATGAAGAAGGCACAGTGGTAAGGAACAAAGGAAGATTAGTATGTAAAGGATATGTGCAAAGAGAAGGAATAGATTACATTGATACATTTTCCCCTATGAGCAGACTTGAAGCTATTAAGTTGTTTTTGGCCTATGCAAAATTCAAGAACTTTAAGGTATACCAAATGGATGTCAAGTCAACTTTTCTAAACGGTGACTTGAAGGAATAAGTCTACATAGAGTAGCCTGAAGGATTCAAAATTTTAGATAAACCAGACATGGTATGCAGATTAAAGAAAGCACTTTATGGAATTAAACAGGCCCCAAGAGCGTGGTATGAGAGACTTGATGGTTACTTAAAAAAGATAGGATTTAGAAAAGGAGAAGCAAACTGTAATTTATTCATAAGAGAGACAGATGAAGGATTACTACTCGTTGCTATTTTTGTTGATGACATTAGCTTTGGAGGTGATGACAAACTTAGTGCAGAATTTGCCAAAGAAATGAAAATTGAATTTGAAATGAGTATGATTGGACCTATCAAATATTTTCTTGGATTGAATTTAAAACAAACAGACAAAGCCATATTCATAAATCAGTCTAAGTATGTGAAAGAGATATTGAAGACATTCAAGATGGAATATTGCAAACCATTAAGCATCCCCATGATAACAGGAAGCAAGATTTCTAAAGATGATAATTCCACAAAAGTTGACAAGACCCTATACAAGTCTACGATCAGAAAACTCATATATCTTACCTAATCTAGACCTGATATTTCTAATGCAGTTGGCATTATTGGAAGATTTGTAGCTGAACCGATGCAGAATCACCTAATGGAAATAAAAATAATATTTAGATACTTAAAAGGGAATATTGAATATAGTTTATGGTATCCTAACTCAGAGAATATACAACTTCATGTATACACAGATGCAGATTGGGCAGGTTGTGTTGATGACATAAATAGTACATCAGGAGGAGCAGTATTTCTTGGAGACAGATTGGTCACTTGGACAAGTAAAAAGATGAATTGTATCTCTCAATCAACAATAGAAGTTGAGTATGTTGCAACAACATTGAATTTTTCAACAATGGTTTGGATCAAATAGATGATTAAAGACTTTGGTATTCAGATTGATTATCCTATTGTTATTCACTGTGACAATACTAGTACTATCAATATGTCAAAGAACCCTGTGATGCATGCAAAGACAAAACACATTGAGATCAAATACCAATTTCTAAGAGAAAAAGTTGTAGACAGAGAAGTAAAGTTGGATCATGTGAGCACTAAAGAACAATTAGAAGATATTTTTACAAAGCCATTATCAAAAGATACTTTTGAGTATCTTAGGGAGAAGTTGGGATTAATTCCATTTCCTGAGTCTGATTAGAACTTGCAGCAAGAACATCAGTCCTTGGTGATTGATGAATGGTTGAATACTCTACTTCTAGAGTAGTACTTGTTCTTAATGGTGTTTAACACCCTTTGTCATTGATGTCAAAGGGGGAGTATTAGTAAGGGGGACCATATACTCTAGGGGAGTATACAGAGAAACAACAATGAAGAGGAAATTTTGATGAGGATATTGAGAAGATTGTAAAAAGAAGGAAGGCACTTTGAGTTGATGATATCATATGTTGCCATCAATGTCAAAGGGGGAGATTGTTGGAGATTTTCTTCTGTGTAAATAATTGATTGTATGTTTGTCATTGATGACAACATATAATATACAATAGTGTTCTATATGCAATTATCATTACAGATGTTCTGGAGCTATGCATGTTCAATTCCATGATGTATACATGTTCTAGATGCTATGTGCATTCACGCCAAGTCAGATATAAAGTTTTAGTTGAGTTATGTTAATCAGTTATGATAGTTACAGAGATTGAAGACTATCTGTGAAGAGCCGACATAATTATATTATTGCTTGAGTTGCACCTATCTTTGGGATATGTGTTTTTATATTCATGTTTAGTTATGAGTTAAAGATAATTATCTAAAGGCGCCAAACATGTTCTGTCAGAATCATGAAGTTGGAGTTAATTTGTTGGAGCCGACTTTGTGAAGCGTCGTGTCTATTCAGTATGAGTTGCGTGTTTCTAATCAGGTTGTGTGGATGATGTGGCCAACTAAATAAGTATTGAAGTGACTCCTAGAGCTAACGAAGATCACATCCTTTGGAGAAGATACTTATAGTAGTTCATTTGATGAATTCCAAGTGTGAATGAAAAGAATCAAGACAGAAAAAGTGCAGGATAGAATGTCTGTTGTTTTGGGATAGTAGAGACATTTCATTCATCAAGAAAAGATCTCTATGTGAAGAAGAAGTGGAAGTATACAACACACTAGAACTGATCAAGATAGTAGGTCTACTCAAACAATTCATCTATCAGATATAGTATATATCTATTCTACTAAAGGTTGTAGCCTTCATCATTTTAGCAATGAGCTTTTGGACAGTGAGTCCTCACCCCTAACAGGGTTACTTATAAAAGACTCCTAACAAGGTCTAACCTTTAACTAGGTCTCTGTACTTATTGCATTGTAAAACAACTCCTAACAGGGTTGCCAGATATCTTAACAGGGATAATTATACTCAAGTACAGTTCTTTGTGGGTGCTAATTCCCACTTGGGTTTTTACCTATTTGGTTTACATGTAACCAAAATTGTTGTGTTCTCTATTGTGTTATCTAAATGTGCATTTACTTTAAGTTAATTGTATCTAAGAAAAGAAAAGAATTAAAGTAGCTGATAACTGATTCACCCCCCCCCCCTCTCAGTTATCCTTTGGGTATATTTTAATAGTACGGAGAAATGAAGATCAAAATGAAGGTCAAGATGATAATCAAAATGATGAACAAAGATCTGAGCCAATACTTTCCAAGCATGTTAGAAGACACCATCCACAAAAATAGATCATAGGAGACAAAAAGGATGGAATGAGAACAAGAAGTAAGTCATTGAACACTAGATGTTTGATTTGTGATTTTGAGCCTAAATCTGTCAATACTACACTTGAAAATCAAGAATGGGTCAGTGCTATGAATGAAGAGATTCAATAGATTGAAAATAAAAAAACATGGACATTAGTACCTAGACCGAATGAAAAAAAATTCATTATTACCAAATGGATATTCACAAACAAACTGAATGAGAATGGAGAAGTCACAAGGAAAAAAGCAAGACTAGTATGCAAAGGGTATGCATAAAAGGAAGGTATTGACTATGGAGAAACCTTTGCACCCATTTCTAGACTAGGAGTAAGAATTCTACTTGATTATGCTACCTAAAAAGGATTCGAAGTATACCAAATGGATGTCAAATATACATTCCTCAATAGAATTCTAGAAGAAGAGGTATACATTGAACAACCATAAGGGTTTGTTGATTCTAAAAAGAAGAACATAGTGTGTAGACTACACAAAGCCTTGTATGTATTGAAACAAACACCAAGAGCATGGTATGAAAAACTTCACTCTTATCTCATAAGTATTGGATTTGTAAGAACAAGTGATAACAGTAATATGTATTTAAAAGAGGATAGTGATGATAACATTCTGATTGCTAAGATATTGTTTGATGATTTCATATTTGGAGGTAATGATATGTTACGCAAATCATTTGTTGATGAAATGAGAAAAGAGTTTGAGATGTCAATGTTTGGGGAGATCAAATTTTTTCTTGGTCTATAGATTCTTCAATAGGATGCAGGCATCTACATCACACAATCCAAATACATCAAGGAAGTTTTGAAGATATTAAAAAATGGAGGACTCCAAACTAGTTGGAACACTGATGGAAATTGAATGCAAACTGACAAAGGAAGACAAGTCAACCAAGGTAAATTAGAAAATATAGAGATCTATGATTGACAAACTCATGTATGTTGTACATACTAGACCATATATAGCACATGTAGTTGGAATAGCTGCAAGATTCTCTACTAATCCAAAGGAATCACACATGATTGTTGTCAAAAGAATTATGAGATATCTAAAGAATACCAAAGACTATGGGTTGTGGTATAATAAAGAAGGAAAATTTGAGCTTTAAGTCTATACAAATTCTGATTGGGCTGGAAACATAGATGATAGAAAGAGCACAACAGGATGAGCATTCTTTATGGGTGATAGACTTGTCACATGGATAAGTTAAAAGCAAGGATGCATCTCTCAATCCACTGTAGAAGATGAATATGTGGCTGCTGCTACAAATTACTCTAACATTGCATTGATAAATAAATTACTAGAAGGTATGAATATGAAAATTCTTGATATAGTGATTATCTGTTGTGATAATACAAGTGCAATAAACATTTCAAAGAACTCTGTCATGCATGTTAAGACAAAGCAAATTGCTATTTAGTATCATTACTTAAGGGCACATGTACAAGAGAAAGAAGTGATACTTGAATATGTACAATCCAAGGAACAATTAGCAGACATATTCGTAAAACCATTTCCTAAAGATACATTTGAGTACATGAGGAAGAGACTAGGGGTCTGACCCTTGTCTACTGGTCACTAAGCTGACTAAAAGGCTGCATTAGCCTACATATTACTAGAAGATCATTCATGTTTATGCAAGAAGAGATATAGACTGAAATTAAAAATTAGTACAAGAAGGTACTTATAAGATCCAAACACCAAAGATATTAATGGCTACTACAAAGCTAAATTGGTGATGGAGAGGAAATTTAAGGAATATATTAGAGAGAGAGATATTATATGTTTAACATTGTTGTCAAGGGGAGGGATGTACTCAATAAATATATCCATATGAAATATCTATCATAATCATCCAAAGGGAAATAAAATAAATATCCATCAAGGAGAGGAACAGTCAAAGGGAGAGAGAAAAATAGAGAAAGATTCAAAGAAACATCCATCTAAGGGAGATAATTGGAGAAATTTAACACTGCATATCTATCCAGGAAAGGGAGAAGAGATTCTTCAACAAAGGGAGAGATAGAATAAGAATTTGCTACATCTATCTAGTAAAGGGAATGAAGAATGAAGAAAGTACTCTGCAAGAATCAAATCTAAGTTAGAAGAGCTTACCGAGAGTCAGATATTTGTATTTGTTATAGAAAAATAAGTCTGGGAGAGATTGATGAACTACAACTGATATATTTCATAGTGTATTAGTGGTATGTTTCCATCAATGCCAAAGGGAGAGATTGATGAACTATAACTGATTGAATGTTTGAAGATGATAAAGTTGATGATCATCAAGCTTGAGAAAGTAAATGCAAGAGATTAAATCAGTTAATGTATTGTATTGTCATTGATGTCAACTTGATATGGTATGATTTCTCAGACACCTATTGTCACAACACTTAAAGATCTGAAAATAAAAAGTTTCTGTCATCAGTAATCATATACACTGAGTGATAGTAAACCCCAATGCACAGTGAACCCCAAGTGAAAAAGTTCACAGTGTTACCCAACGGACAATATTACCCGAGCAAGTGATACCCGAGAAAGCATTACCGAGCTAGCTGTCATTGTCACTAAAAAGGACTGAAGTTGATGCCCAAGATATCTGTAGTAGTCACCAAGCATAACTGAAGTGTTGACAGACGAGATTTGAAGTTAGGAAATGACAAAATAACTTAGCTGGTAGGAGCTATATTTAGATTTAACTGATTGATTACTTTGTTTTCATCGATAAGATAAAATATAAAGATAAGAAGGATATTTAAAGCATGTTTTATTCCAAAAAATTCTAACATATTCTATTCTAGAAATAGGAGCCAAGGTATCCTCAAAGTTAATACCTTCCATCTGTGAGTATTCCTTACAAAAAAGTCTAGCTTTATTCCGAACGACTTCACCATCTTCATTCAATTTGTTTTTGAATACCCATTTAGTTCCGATCACATTCTTGTACTTAGGTCTGGGAACTAGGATCCTTGTTTTATTTCTTTTCAATTTGTTCTAATTCTTCTTCCATAGCTTTATCCCAAGTTTTATTTTTACATGCTTCATCAACATCCTTAGGTTCAATTTTATAAATCAAACAAATTTCATCTCTATTTCTAGCAAGTCTTCCTCTAGAATCAACACCTTTATTTATATCACCAATAATCTAATTTACAGAATGATTTAACCTTACATACCTTGGAGTCTTCAGATTTACATTTGTAGATGACTCTTGTGTCTCCACTTGCTCCTCACTTTCAAATTCTTCATCTTGATCTATTGAACTATTCTAATTCTTATACTGATTCTCTGCTTGCATTTCCTGATTGTCTTCGTCACCATCTAATTCATATCTACAAAAGCTATCTTTTTTATGATAGCTTTCATCTACTTTAACATTATACATTTCAGTTATCTTTCTCAACCTATTATTGTAACACTTGTATGCTTTTCTCTTTTTAAATAACCAAGGAAGACACCTTCATAACATCTAGGATCAAATTTCCATAAATCTTCATATCTTTTGATGTAACATTTTCTTCCAAAGTTTCTAAAATATTTCACTATAGGGACATGACCATACCACAACTCATAAGGGTCTTTCTAGTTACACTTTTGATTTGCACTTGGTTTAATGTGTAGACTGTGGTGCTAACCATTTCTCTTGTGGTGCATACATTTGCCTCTTTATCCTATCCTTTTCAAAAAATGCATTAAATTAGCCAAATGTAAATTCTCCACCTTGGTTAGATCTTAGAAACTTCATCTTCATACCTGTCTTTGTCTCAACCATAGCCTTGAAAACCTTGAATTTGTCAAAAGCTTCAAATTTCCCCTTTAGAAAAGTAACCCACATCATCCTTGAATAGTCATCAACAAACAATATGAAATATCTTTATCCATAATAACTCTTAGTTCTAGATAGACTACATAAATTGGTATGCAAAATATCTAACAATCCATTTGAAGAATATGTTTTTCTCTTGAAATTAGATCTATTTTTCATAACTGTCTCAAATTCCTTACTCATAACATTAGTAGGCTTGAACAATTTGGATAAATCTCTCACTGCTTTAGAAGTACTTATCTTCACAAGGTTATCAAAATTTACATGACACAACCTCTTATGCCATAACCAACTATCAGAAATTTGAACAATCAAACATCTTTTAGCACTATTCAAATGAGAAATATTACCTTTAGTCATTGTACTTGATGGAATCTCAAAACCTAAACTTCTAATGACTTTGCACTTTCCATTCTTGAATTGTAAATCATAACCTTTGTCAACTAGTTGTCCAACACTCAAAAGATTATACCTTAGACCTTAAACATATAGAAAATCATCAGTACTGCTCTTACCGTCAAGTGTAATGGAACCTCTAACAATGATCATACAAGGAGTATTGTCACCAAATCTGACAACACCACCATCATACCTCTCCAACTTCATAGTTTTTATCTTATCTCCAATCACGTGATGTGAATTACTATTGTTTATCAAACATTCATCCTATTCTTCAACATGTGTAACCAAGGCTCTTTCCTCATTTAAGAAACTAGTATTATCATCTATGATAGCAATAAACACATTCTCATATTCACTCTTTTCAGATTCGTCACCAATTATACCTTCATTAGAAGCATAATAGCAGTTCTTCGAATTTTTAGGTTGGAATTTCCTAAGCTTATGATTCGGTACTCTCTTAAGACGTCTAGAAGAAAAATGATGAATTTTATTACATGAAAATCATTTCAAAGGTAACTTTCCTTGATACTTACCAACTCCCCTAGGCAATCTTTTGGTAATTAGGGCTTCAAGCTCGTCAAGATTTTCTTTCCTCTTTCTTAATTTATTCCCATGCCTTAGCATCTGGATGAATAATTCAATGAAATTTCTCCAGGGTCATATGTTTTCTCATCTTTAGAAATAATTCCCTTAAATGAAGACATATCTTCAGGAAGTTCATCACCAAATTTACTCATTTCAAAGGTAGATAGCTTACCAACCAATGTGTCTATTATTATAGTAGTCACAGTCTTGATCTCTTCAATAGAAACAAAATTCTGATTGTAAGAAGGAGACACATATCTAAGTATTTTGGAAACTATCTTATCCTCATCCAATGTTCCATCCACATATCTGATTCCACAAACAAGTTCATTCACCTTTAGTTTGCAAGAGTTGATGTTTTCATCCTCGCTCATCTTCAATGTCTCATACTTCTCTTTCAATCTTTGCAACTTGGATTGTTTCACACATGCATCTCCTTAATGAAAAACTATAATTTTTTCCATATTTGATGTGCAGTCTCTAATTCCATGACATTTTTATATTCTGTATCTGACAAGGCCCTCAAAAATACCTCTTTTTCTCTAATATTTTACTCAAACTGCTTCTTCTCATCTGTAGTAGCAATGGAAAGATCCACAATAGGATTGTAAGGATTCTTAGTGATATACTAATAATATTTTATGATGCATCTTAGGTGTGTAATCATCCCACCCTTCCATATGGAATAGTTAATTCCTTCAAATATCCAAATCTCCTTAAAGACTACCATCCTGAATCTCCTCAAGCAATCAAGCTTCTAAAAGAGGACTTAGCTCTGATACCAATTTTTAGAAAGAAGGCATCACACACAACTAGGGGGGTGAATGAGTTTTGTCCCAAAATTGAAAGCGTCAGTCAACATTAAATGCTAAATCTAAGATCTGAATGATGAACATTAAAGAAATATTACAACATAATAACTACCACATAACACCAAGATTTTTGACGTGGAAACGCGGTTAATGAAAAAACCCAGGGTGGGGATCAAACACACAAGATGATTTAACTTTTTAAAAGTATTATGATCAGTTAGGAGTATTACAAGGTGAATGCACATGCATTTAGGCACACTGCCTAGAGCTCGCAGCTCAAATACAAAAAAGGGATACAACCCAAAGGAAGGCTCATTGTATTAGAACAAGTAAATGGACAACAATCCACCAATCATGACCCAACTGATAACATATTTTTTATGCTAGTATAGTTCCAATGAAATGCATAATACATCAAATATCTACCTCAATTGTAGATTCTACTCATACCTCTTCACACAATATTTTATACACACACGATCCAATCCACAAAGGGATATTACATCATTATATTTAGAAAATTCATGAACTTATTTCTTCAAGGTCGACCAAGGACCTAAATTACAAATATTTAAGAAAATATAATACAATCATCAATGCGATCCAAGGCATAGTGGCAAAGACAACAAGGATCCAAATCTTCATCCTCGAACACTTTCTTTCTCCATAAATCACACCTTGATTCATTACAACACGCTAAACCATCATGCTGTCCAAGAATAATAAGAACACCAACACGTCACAAGAAAATCACAAAATCTGATCACATAACTTAATGTGATCCATAAAAATGAATAGGAAACAATCTAGAAACATCAACAAGTAACAATAAATTCCATAACAACAACCAAAACAACTCTATCTCATAATTCACCATTATCTCTGCACTGTTCAACATGAACACCAATCACTAACTTATATCACTTAAGAAAAGTAGATTTCCAACATCCAAATAATGAACCAGTCAAGACAAGGACACACATCCATGTCCTAAACTCAGCACCGGGTTAGCAACCATAAATATTGTATAATCGAACTACACTAATCCAAACACAGAAACACTGTCTCTTCTTGAACATCCAAAATACCGGTCTCTGATAAATCATCCATAACTCACTCAAATCACCATGTGAACCTTTGTAAATTAACAAATTCAACTAAAAACATCCCTGAAATCATGTGTACATTCACATTATCTTATCTTCAATACAGGAGCCATACAAAACCAATCTTTCACTGAACATACTAGAACATTGACAAAAATAAAGAAATATGTTGAGATCAATGACAAAAAATCAATGTTAGCACATACATGCATGATAATCCAACAATCTCACAACATTCTTCATCATGTAATGATATATAAAATGATAAAGAGATAGTACAAAATGGAAATATAATAGCTTAAATAAAAAAAATTCTAGACTGAAGTTTAAAATGTAATTCAAATGTAGTTTACGAAATAGTTTAAGTATGTTTTTCTAGGTGGATTTTAGGTGATTTTTTAAAGTAATTATTCATATTAACTATTCTTCATCTATTATTGTTAATAATTAGTTAAGACATCTATGGGTATTGTTGTTAGTATTTACATATTGATGACTAATTTGGATATTTTGAAATGGCTATAAAGTTGATTTAGCATCTAATATATTACATTACTATTCATACAAGTGTTAGAGTAATAATACCTTAGACTTATTGATTAAATCATGTTGATTTAATCCTGTAACAAGTCATTTGCATCCAGGCATCCTTTGGTGCTACTAGATAAGTATTTCTCTGACCTTTCATGGAATTAGAGCTCCTCTACTACTGCCTGTTCTGGCATTTTTGAAGTCGTGTTTGAAGTGGAAAAGTTTAAGTTTTCCAGGTTTTTTTGTGTTGAATTTGGGGGGCGTCATCTTTGGTGCACTTTAGGCACAAACTGACCTCACGGTTGCATCTAGAAGGCCCAAAAACCCCTATTTCATATAAGGCACAACTTGTTTGGGCCATAGTGACCTTTGGAGTAATTTTTTACCCATAGACCATACAACATACAAAAAAAGACAAAAAAATAAAAAAAATCATTTTTGCCTTTTTTGGACGTGTCGCTAGCGCGTTGCCAATGCGCAACCCTCACTGCGCCAGCACTCAATTGATGCTCCACCATCACTAGCGGCTTGTCCGCACATCCCTGCCACTAGAGAAACACCAACAGACCACCCGAGTGCCACCCAATCAGCACCCAGCCGCCATCGCCGCCCACTGTGTGCTGAGGTTATCAATCTATCAAGTGATGTCATCATTCTATCAACTGACATCATCATTCTGGCCACTCAAAATTTTTTCTGGTAGCTGTGTTTTTTCGTCGTCAATCTTTTGGGTGATTTCATCAATTTGTGTTGATGTTAGTAGGTGATGACCATTTGGACATCAAATTTTTTCCCGCTTTGTATTTTTGGCAGAGAGCTTGCAATTTTGAGCACATGTTGGTTTTTCGCTCATAACTTGAGCATATGATGTGAAAAGTTTACAAACCATATATCATTGGAAAGCTCTTTCTAAGCCTGATCTAAGAATTATGGTTTAATATTCATATTCTACTGTTTGAGTACCTATTTTCATCATCAAAGTGAGGCTTCAGTTTGCTTCCACTCTGCTTCCGGACACTAGATATTTTTTCTCATTTTTTATGGTTTCATAGTTATTTTTGGTATACGGGAGATAGTTTACTATATTTTAGGGTAGGGGTGCATTTCTCTTTCTTTTATTTACTCAAAAAGACCCTTCTACTTTTGTCTTCTTTCTCTCAATATTGAACCCTTCAATTGCCTGACTGACACCTCATAAGTATCACACTCGGAAAGCACACATGACCAGACTGCTAATATCATGAGGCTTATGGTCTTGTCTATATGAGAACCAACCTAATCTACAATGTGCTTTTGAGGCCCTTTAACACAAGAACAAAATGGATGAAGACATGGGCTTAATGGAACTAAATGTCTTTGACAGTCTCCTATTTCACTTGGAGAATTTGAACACTCCTCAGGCTATTTGAGAAAATTTTGTAGATCTATTTGGCACAGTTAATGAGTTCAGGGCACTACAACTCGATGCAGAGTTGACATCTTTAACTCCTAAAAATTTTCCCACCATTGAGGACTTCTTTATGAAGTTCAAGTCTCTCTGTTTATTTTGACAAGGATGTGGGAAGAACAAGTCAGATAATGAGTGTATCTTTCTAATACTCTCAAAGCTATGAGGACAGTTTTAGATCTTCTTTTCCACTTTCTATTCCACTATGGATGCTTTGGGTGCTAGGTACACTATGCCTACCTTTGAGGATTTCTATGATCAGTTGATTCAAGCACAGTCAAAGATTCAAAATATGGATGCTACTTGTGGCTCTATGAGAAAAGTATTAGTCGCTCAATCATCATAAGAGAAACCAAAACATAAAGCAAAACCGAAGAAAGATTCAACAGGCAGTGAGTCTACCTCCAAACCTGCATAGAAAACTGATTCAAAACCTCCACCTAACCCTTCAAAGGGTAAATCTTGTTCAAAGTCTACTGAGTCTTCCTCCAAGACTAAGAACAAAATAGGTGACACTTGTAGCTTTTTTGGAAAGGATGGACATCCAGTTTCTAGGTGTTGTAAACATTTGGAGGATTTAGAGGAAGCCATGCAGAAGCATCATATTTATTCTCCTCAATCCACATTGTTAGAATAGTCCCAAAGGATAACTGAGAGGGGGGGCTGAATCACTTATCAAATAATTTAATTCTTTTCTTTCATTAACTCTAGATTAGAATAAAGTAAATGCACATTCAGATAACATAATAGACAACACCATAATTTGGTTATGGGGAAACCAAATGGTAAAAACCTCGGTGGGAATTAACACCCACAATGAACTATACTTTTTTATAATAATCCCTGTTAGAAGATCTTGCAACCCTGTTAGGAGTTGTTCTTTAAAATGCAATAAGTATAGTGACCTGGTTAAGGGTCTGACCCTGTTACGAGTCTTTTGCAGATAACCCGGTTAAGGGTGAGGACTCACTATCCAAAAGCTCACAGCTTTAATGGTGAAGGCTACAACCTTCTGTAGAACATATATGCATTATATCTGATGATGAACTATAGAGTAGACCTGTTGTCTTGATCAGTTCCAGTGTATTGTAATCTTTCACTTCTTCTTCACATAGATCCTTGATGAATGAAACACAACTGATATTATGCTCAGTACATTTTCTATCTCTTATCTTATCATTCACACTTAGCGTTCCACAAATGACTTGCTATAAGTATCTTCCTCAAAGTATGAGATCATGGAACCTATTAAGAAACTCTTGATGACATCCTTGTCAGCTTAACTAACCATGCAATATAAACTGAATAGACACGATGCTTCACTAAGTCAGCCTCACCAAATTAACTCTAACTTTGAAATCTTGTTGAAACACATTTGGCACCTTTAGATAACTATCATCAACTCATAAATAAACTTGAATATACACATGCATATCCTAAAGATAGGTGCAACTCAAGAACCAATGCAATATGTCAGCTCTGTATAGACAAACTCTAGAAACTGTAACGACCACTATCAGAATTACACAACACAACAGAAAATTCATATATGAGTCTGTGTGTATGAATAAAGCATAATAAACATGTCAACAATATGAACATAACCGTGAAAGGCTTGATAACATCATTTTGATAAGTACATATAGAACACTACTATATATTATATGTTTTCATCAATGACAAACATACAATCAACTAGCTGCCAGAAGTAAATATCCAACACACATCCTCCCCTACATGAAAAGGTCATGCTCTTATTGCATGAGCATCTAATTCTAGGCCCACTTGGATTTTATTTCTAGTGTCTCTCACCACATGAATCACACTCAGCATGTGGTCACCTTACTTTCTCCTTGTGCTACTTCACAAATTTTTGTTGGTAACTCATCACATATTTCATTTTTGGGTTCTGGTTCTGTTGCATTGGCTAGGGGTTCTTTTCAAAGTGTTCTTGTGGTTCTTGATCTCTCAAAAAACCTCTTTCCCATCTATTAGATTTTCCATTCTGGCTTTGGTAAGATAGTTGTGTTATCACCACATGATGTGGTTATTTGAGACCTCCAGGATTCTGACTCAATTGTGGCTACTGGGAGTGTTGACTCTGAATCATGCTTATACAGATTTGATGGATTTAAGCATTCTTATGGTATAGGTTCCTCTCTTATAGCACATGCAAATATTGTGAGTAGGCTTTGGCATGCGTGTTTGGTCCATGTCAATTACAGATATCTTCAGCAAATGAGCACATAGGAACTGTTTCTTTGGCTTCCATATATTTCTTGCACCGACAGTGTTTGTCAAGGTTGTATTTTTGGAAAACAAAATAGGGATCCTTTTCCTCAGGGATGAGATACTCATGCTTTGGCACTATTGGAGTTGATACATAGTGAGCTCATGTCATTTCCTACTCCTTTTTTGGGTGCTAGATATGTGCTTACTTTTATTGATGAATTCTCCCAGCGCACATGGGTGTACTTTCTTAAGTACAAGTATGATGTCTTTGATTCATTTTGAATCTTTAAGACATTTGTGGAGAAGCAGTCTAGTCTTTCTACTTGGCGGATATGCACACACAATGGGTGGGAGTATGTGAATCAAGATTTCAGATTTTTTTTCTCTAAACATGGTCTACAACATCAATTTTTAGTTCCCTACACCCCTCAACAGAATGATGTAGTAGAGAGAAAGATTAGAACACTTCAAGATGTGGAAAAGTTTATGATTCAGTCTAGGTCCATGTATTCATTTTTTGGGCAGAGACAGTCAATTGTGCAACCTATAATTAGAATTGGATTCCCCATAAGGCAATTCGACATATGACTCTTGAAAAGGCTTGGTCTCATTTCAAGCCTGATGTATCTTCATTCTGGGTTTTTGGTAGGGCAGAATGGGAATTTATACCCGATCCTCAGAGGAGAGCAATGGAGCATAAGATCTAACCCCTCATTTTTGTTGGCTATTGTGAGGATGTCAAGGCATACAAGTTATTTGATCATGATTCCAGAGAGGTCCTATTTTGACAGGATGTCCAGTTAGATGAGAGCCTTTGTACTATGGATACCCTATCTCCAGAGTCTACTTGACTTACCATTACTCTCCCAATCTCTTCCAGATTAGTTTTATCTTGATGATGATGATCTTGGTAATCACCCTTTACCTTCATCACACGATCCTCTGCAGATGCCTAGATGGGCCTATGTTACTGTTTAGGCTGCAGGATCTATGGCAGGTGACCCTTCATCTTCCCATCCTACCCACTCTCATACTACGAGTTCTAGCCTTCTAAGTCATGCTATTTGTGATGGTCCTCATAATTTTTTAGTTGCGATAGGACATCCTAAGTGGGACAGTGCTATGGAGGAGTATTCTTCTTTGATGAAGAATCATACATGGGATCTTTGTTCTCTTCCTAAGGGAATAAAGTTAGTGCGATGCAATTTTTTGTACCATACTAAGTTTGTTGTTGATGGTTCTATTGATAAGTACAAGGCATGTCTTGTTGCAAAGGGTTTCTCGCAGATTTAGGGTATTGATTACACCGAGAAATTTTCCCTTGTCGCTAAGATGAATTTCATTTGCCTAGTCTTATTCTTCACAGATTCTTAGGGATGGCCCATTTTTTGGATAGATGTGAAGAGTGCATTCTTGCATGATGATCTTAATGAGGAGATCTACAAGGAGAGTGCTCAGGGATTTGTTCAGGATTCCTCCTTAGTTTGTAGACTTAGACATTCTTTGTATGGTCTCAAAGAGGCCCCTCAGGCTTGGTATGAGAAGATGGACTCTTTTTTTCTTTCCATAGGATTCACACACTGTCATTTTGATCTTACAATGTACATTCAACATCTAAGGATGAGGTTTTGATCCTTGTGCTATATGTTGACAATATTCTCATCCTAGGTAGTTCATCTTCTATGATTCTGGATGTTCAGCATGCATTGATGGAGCAGTTTGAGATGACTGACCTTGGTCCATTACACTACTTCCCTGGTCTTCAGATTATTCAGTCCTCTACTGGGATATTCATTTACCAAAAGAAGTATGCTCTTGACATGCTTCAACACTTTGACATGCTTTCTTGCAAGCCTACTTGGTGCAGGAGCACCCTAAGGTCTTTAGGAAGTTCTTTGGTCATTTTGGCTTGTAGGCTGGTTTGGCCATCCATCCATGAATAAGGACTATGTTATAAAGTCCCTAGAGTGTGTAAGGTGTGTTTTAGTGTTAGGAGAGATTAGGGTTTGTGAGTTGTTGAGTCAAGTTGATTCTAGGGGTCTAGAACCTAGAAGTCAACCAAAAGGTCAAAGGGTTGACCAAAAATCCAAAATATGGATATTTTCAAGATTTTAACGTTTCCAAGTAATTTTAGGTCATTTGGTAAGTTTTGAAACCAAATAGGGCCATCAAAGTTGAGAAAGTGTCATTTTGACAAAAGTTGTCAAAGTTGTCATGACAACTTTTCAAAGTTGTCATGACAACATTTCCTAGATTTTAGGAATCAGCTTTTATGATGCCCAAATCCCAGAGAGAGGGTCTAGACATGTGGGATGAGAGTATATAAGGTGACTACAACCCTAATTTTATAGTTAGACTACATTTTGTATGGACTGGTTATTGGGAAGGACCAATTAACACTGTAATTAGCATACAGAGCCATCATCCAACACTTTTTTGGATTGAATGGATTGAATGAAAGAATGGAGAGTGTTTAATATGTAATTTACTAGATCTTTGTGGCATTGGATTAGTATTTTATTCATTCTAGTTAGCTTTGTATTAATCTTTTGTGTTTTGTTAGTTCACTCTCCAGTTTTGGACCAGCCATGTAGAAAATGGCTTTTCCTGGCATTCAAGTGGTTCAAAATCCCATGACCACTTGGAATCCATTAAAGCCTTGTATATAAACTATAGATATAGTGTGTGGTGTGTGTGTGTGTGTGTAGGGTAAGAAAGAGAACATTTAGGCCCTAGGCGAGTACTGGTTATTCTGGCTAGGGTAGTTGAACAGTGCAAAGGCAGTGGTGATTGCTAAGTGATTGGTATGTGCCAATAAAGGATATAGGAGTGTGGGGGAATGAAGTGCACAAATTTTTATGGAAGGAGAAGTTTAGAGAAACTCATTAGATTTTTTAAATAATTTCAAGAAACCAAACTAGTCTTCATGCCCTAGAAACCCTTGTTTTTAGGGGTTTGGTGAAAGTCCACTGTATAGACAAGTTAGGCATCTGAGACCTAGAAAATATTTAAGGGGAGGAAAAATCCACAAGGAATATGAAATTTGTTTCTAGGGGTGTTAAGGGATTTTATGAGAAAATCTAGCTTTTCAGTGTCTAGGAGGGCTAATAGGCCTAAAAAGGCTACAAGGCCTAAAAGACTAGAAGTTTAGAACCCGATTGGAAAGTGGGTAAAAGATCCACAAATTTGGATCCATAGAAGTTGTATTATACCTAAGAGGAGTCAAGAATTCAATCCACAAGAAGTTGACACAATTGGAGAAGTAGGAGGCTAGAGAAGCCATGGATGTGTGACGACATGAAGAAGGGTTTAGTGAAGAGTTTTGAGGTTATTGGAGAGCTCCTAGTGTGTTAGAGGATCAGAGAGGAATCCTCTAGTTAGGGTAGTGATAGAGACCCTAAAGAAGACCAAGATAAGGTCTTAGAGAGAGAAAGAAAGCTCTAGTGGAGGATCTCCCCACCAACTTGGTATCAGAGCCATTGAAAGGCTTGGGAGTGGATTAGTGTATGTTAGAGTGGAGTGAATCCATAGGTGAGAACATCATGGTAACCAATGCAGAGTTGGACAAGGATTTGTCACAGCAAAAAATCAAGAATAGGCTTCTTGAAGAAGCAATGGAAGAGATGAAGATAAAGATGGCAGATGTGGTAGAGACCGTGAGCAAGTTGAGAGAAGAGATGCATGAAGGGATAGATAAGGGAAAGAAACCAGTAGAAGATGAGGTAGAACCAGAGCATGATCCTCTTCTACCTGAGGAACCATTCCTCAAGGCACTCAAGGCATTGAGTGGAAAGGCTCTAGATGGAATACCAGTATTCTTTGGTAAGATGGATACAAAAATGGTTATGGAATGGCTTGAAGGGATGAGAATCACTTCGAATGTGATGGGATTACAGAGGCACAAAAGGTAAAGATAGCCATGTCAAGGCTAAGAGGGAAAGCACTCACATGTTGGAAGTTCTTTCAGGAAGAAAGAGAGAAATAGGGAAAGAAGCCCTAGAAAATTGGAAACAATAGAGTCAAAAGTGAAGGAGAATTACCTTCCAGAAGATTATGACATTCAACTGCACAAGAAGAGGTAGAACCTTAGGAAAAAAGACCTAGATGTGCCAGCCTATACTGAAGAATTTTAGAAGCCTTGTCTTAGATCAAGAATATAGGAGATGAAGAGTATCAAAGTTGCACGGTACCTTAATGGATTAAGGTGGAACATTCAAGAGGAACTTAGTCTCTTTACCCTGAATTCCATTCATAGTTGTTTTCAAATGGCTTTGAAAGTGGAAGAGAAACTCAAGAAGAGACAAGATTCTAGCTCCAGAGGTAGAGGAAGGGGTAGAGACAACAAAGGTGGTCATAGAGGAGGTTCAAGCGGAAGAGGTAGTGATAGTAGAGGTCAAGGTGACTCTAGATATATAGAGAAAGAATAAGAATCAAGCAATAGGGGTGGATACAATAATAGAGGAAGAAGTTATTATAACAGTGGCAAAGGAAGATCAGGAGGTTTTGGGAGAAGCTCTCACTTTTCTTCCATGAAATGCTAAAACTGTGGAAAGTTGGGACACCCTACATATAGGTGTCTAGATAAACCAAAATCTTCACAAGGGGAGAAGAAGATAGCTTATGTCCAAGAAGAAGATTTCTCTAAACAATTAGAGGTGAGTCTAGATTCAGAGAAAGGAGAACACCTTATGTTGAGAAGAATACTAATCAAGACACCCACAAAAGATGAGCACAAGCAGAGGAGGGCTCTTTTCAGAGTAAAATGCAATATATTGGGAAAGGTGTGCAAGGTGATCATTGATTCAGGGTCAATGGATAATGTTATATCCGAGGAGGTAGTAGAGAAGTTGAAACTCACCAAAATTCCACATGTGTTTCCTTATAAAGTTACATGGTTGAATAAGGGCCAAAACATCTTAGTGAATGAAAAAGTGTGGGTATAATTTGCCATTGGAAGGTATCAAGATAGGATACTATGTGATGTGTTTCCAATGGATGCTTTCCATCTATTTCTTGGAAGACCATGGCAGTATGACAGAGAAGCTGTCCATAATGGGAACGATAAAAAATACTCCTTCAAGAAAAATGGGGTAACTTTCAAGATACAGTCCTTACTAGAGGAAGACATAGTGGAGAATGCTAAATCCAGTACTTTATTGATGAGTGGGAAAGAATTCTTAAGGGATATGAAGGATGAGGAATTTGGCTATGCAATCTTGTTAAAGCCAAAGGAGAAGGAGACTCATAAGGAAGCACCTATGCCAAAGGAAGTGAGAGAACTGTTGGATCAGTTCAAGCACATAATATGTTAGGGGACACCAGCTTCACTACCACCAAAGAGGGAGATAAGTCATCAAATTGACTTCATACCAGGAGCATCCTTACCAAACAAAGTTGCATACAAGATGACACCGGAACAAAACAAGGAGATAGCTAGGCAAGTGCAAGAATTGTTGGACCAAGGACTGATTAGGAAGAGCATAAGCCCTTGTACTATCCTAGTGGTGTTGGCTCCTAAGAAGGGAGGTAAGTGGAGGATGTGTACTGATTTCAGGGAAATAAATAGGATAACTATCAGGTATAGATTTCCAATTCCTAGAATAGAAGACTTGATGGATTGCTTGGGGGGTGATAAATACTTCTCTAAAACTGACTTGAGGAGTGGGTATTACCAAATTAGGTTGAAGGAAGGTGATGAGTGGAAGTCTACATTTAAGACTATAGAGGGGTTATATGAATGGTTAGTTATTCCCTTTGGGCTTACCAATGCACCAAGCACCTTTATGAGGGTGATGAATGAGGTCTTGAAGGACTATATAGGAGTTTTTGTAGTTTTCTGTTTAGATGACATCCTCATATTCAATAAAACAAAAGAGGATCATATGAAACACTTGGAGTTAGTGTTGAAGAAGTTGTAGGAGGAGAAACTCACCATAAACCTTGAGAAGAGTGAGTTCATGAAGGAAGAATTAGTCTACCTTGGCTTTGTAGTTTCCAAGGGTGACTTGAAAATGGATAAAGAGAAAGTAGAGGCCATATTGAACTGGTCTAATCCTAAGACAGGGACTAAAGTTAGGAGCTTCCATGGGTTAGCTCAATTCTATAGGAAGTTCATTAGGAGATTCAGTGAGATTTGTGCTCCAGTCCTAGAGACTATCAAAGGAGGATTGAAGACGAAATTCTTATGCACCAAGGCAGCTAATGAGGTGTTTGAAAGGTTGAAAAGAAAAGTATCCACTCAACCTATATTATTGTTACCTAGCTTTGAAAAACCATTCATTGTGGAGTGTGATGCAAGAAAAATTGTAGTAGGAGCTGTCCTAAGCCAAGAAGACATGCCTATGGCCTTTTTCAGTGAAAGACTAAATGAGGCTAATTCTAGGTATGCTTCCTATGACTTGGAGCTATATTCTCTTGTACAAGCCTTAAAGAAATGGAGGCATTGTCTATTTCCTAAAGATTTTGTTGTCTTTATAGATAACCAGGAATTGATTTATATAAATACTCAAGACAAGCTTAGCTTGAGACACATCAAATGGATGGTGTTCCTACAGTCATATATCTTTACTATAAAAAATAAGAAGGGGGTGAAATTTTTTTTTGCAGATGCCCTTAGTAGAAGACTACTCACCATCCAGGAGATTCAGTTGTAGAGTACAGGAGTTGAAGGTTTTAAAGACCTATATGAGGGAGATTTAGATTTCTCAGAGATTTACAAAGTGTGCAAAGATTTTGAGAATCACTTTCATAGTGAGTTTGTAGAGTATACATTGTAGAATGGGTTTCTATTCAAAGGAAAGAAACTTTGTGTTCCAAAAGGCTCTGTGAGGGAGAACCTCATACATGAGAAACATAATGGGAGCCTAAGTGGACACTTTGGACTAAACAAGACATTGGACTTAGTGGAAAGTTTCTACTGGTGGCCAAAAATGCAGAAGGAAGTAAGGAGATATGTGGAACAATGTGGCATATGTCAGAAGGCCAAAGGCACTTCATCAAATGCAGGTCTTTACCAGCCATTACCTATCCCATACACACCTTTGGAGTGCATAAGTATGGACTTCATAGTTGGGTTACCTCAAACTCCAACTGGTTTAGACAGTGTATTTGTAGTGGTAGACAGATTTAGTAAGATGAGCCACTTCATCCCATGTAAAACAACACATAATGCCAGTAATATTTGCCTACTTGTTCTTCAAGGAGATAGTGAGGATTCATGGTCTACCAATGAGTATTATTGTAGACAGAGATGTGAAGTTCATGGGGCACTTTTGGAAGACCCTATGGAAGAGACTAGGTACAAACTTATCTCATGGATCTGCCTATCATCCTCAAATGGATGGGCAGACTAAAGTAATCAACAGAGTTCTTGGGAAATTGCTTAGATGTCTGACAAAGGAATATGGGAAAGGATGGGAGCAAGTTATCCCACAGGCAAAATTTGCCTATAATGATAGCACAAATAGGACTACAGGGAAAAATCCATTTGAGATAGTGTATGGGGCACATCCAAGGGGTGTGATGGAGCTCAGAGACCTAAAAGGATATGAGGGAGTTAGTGGACATGATGACAACTTTGCACAATCAATGAAGGAAGTCCATGAACAAGTGAAAAAGACCTTAATGGAGGCCAATCAGAAGTTTAAAGCCAAAAGAGATGAGGGTAGAAGAGATTTGCAGTTTGAAGTGGGTGAAATAGTAATGGTGTTCCTGAATAAGGTAATACTGTAAAAAGGGATACTTAGTAAGCTATAGATGAAAAGGATAGGGCCTTGCAAGATATTGGCTAAGTATTGTCCCAATGCTTACAAGGTGGAGTTTCCCAAGGATATGTCAATTTCTCCAATCTTCAATGTGAAGGATTTGATCAAGTATAAGGGGCCAGATATGGATGAGTTATAATATAGTACAGAGGTGCATAAAGATGTGGGAGAGTTGAATACTTTAGAACAGATCAAGCCACAAGTTAAAAAGATTTTCAATTCAAGGATAAAGAAGAAGATGAGACACAAGGTCTATATGGAGCATCTAGTGAAGTGGAGACAACAACCAGAGTTAGAAGCCACTTGGATAGCTGAGAGTGACTTCAAGAAGCATGGAATCAATGAGGAGGTCTTGACACCACAAGTACCTTAACTTGTTTTCTAAAGGGGGAGGATGGTGCAGGAGCACCCTAAGGTCTTCAAGAAGATCTTTGGTCATTTTGGCTTGTAGGTTGGTTTGGCCAACCATCCATGAATAAGGACTATGTTATAAAGTCCCTAGTGTGTGTAAGGTGTGGTTTAGTGGTAGGAGAGATTAGAGTTTGTGAGTTGTTGACTCAAGTTAATTCTAGGGGTCTAGAACCTAGAAGTCAACCAAAAGGTAAAAGGGTTGACCAAAACTCCAAAATAGGGAGATTTTAAAGATTTTAATGTTTTCAAGTAATTTGAGGTCATTTGGTAAGTTTTGAAACCAAATAGGGCCATCAAAGTTGAGAAAGTGTTATTTTGACAAAAGTTGTCAAAGTTGTCATGACAACATTTCCTAGATTTTAGGAATCAGCTTTTATGATGCCAAAATCCCGGCTAGAGGGTCTAGACATGTGGGATGAGAGTATATAAGGTTACTAAAATCCTAATTTTATAGTTACACTACATTTTGTATGGACTGGTTATTGGGAAGGACCAATTAACACTGTAATTAGCATACAAAGCCATCATCCAACACTATTTTGGATTGAATGAATTGAATGAAATCATGGAGAGTATTTAATATGTAATTTCCTAGATATTTGTGGCATTGTATTAGCCTTTTATTCATTCTGGTTAGCTTTGTATAAATCTTTTGTGTTCTGTCAGTTCACTGTCCAGTTTTGGACCAGTCATGTAGAAAATGGATTTTCTTGGCATTCCCGTGGTTCAAAATCCCATGACCACTTGGAATTCATTAAAGACTTGTATATACACTGTAGATATAGTGTGTGGTGTGTGTCTGTATAGGGGAAGCAATAGAACATTCATGCCCTAGGCGAGTACTGGTTATTCTAGCTAGGGTAACTGAATAGTGCAGAGGCAATGGTGATTGCTAAGTGATTGGTATGTGCCAATCAAGGATAGAGGAGTGTGGGGGAATGAAGTGCACACATTTTGATGGAAGGATAAGTTTAGAGGAACTCATTAGATTATTTAAAGAAGTTCAAGAAACCAAACCAGTCTTCATGCCCTAGAAACCCTTGTTTTTAGGGGTTTGGTGAAAGTCCACTATACAGACAAGTTAGGCATCTGAGACCTAGAAAATCTTTAAGGGGAGGAAAAATCACAAGGAATATGCAATTTTTTTCTAGGGGTGTTAAGGGATTTTAGGAGAAAATCTAGCTTTTCAATGTCTAGGAGGGCTAATAGGCCTAAAAAGGCTACAAGGCCTAAAAGACTAGAAGTTTAGAACCCGTTTGGAAAATGGGTAAAAGATCCACAAATTTGGATCCATAGAATTTGAATTAGACCTAAGAGGAGTCAGGAATTCAATCCAAAAGAAGTTGACACAATTGGAGAAGTAGGAGGCTAGAGAATCTATGGATGTGTGAGGACATGAAGAAGGGTTTAGTGAAGAGTTTTGAAGTTGTTGGAGAGCTCCTAGTGTGTTAGAGGATTAGAGAGGAATCCTCTAGTTAGGGTAGTGATAGAGACCCTAAAGAAGACCAAGAGAAGGTCTTAGAGAGAGCAAGAAATATTTAGGAGAGGAGCTCCCCACCACTACTCCCACACCTTTTTAGTCAAGTGTTAATTTTTCTACCACTTGCACTTCGCCTTCAGTGGATCCTACATTATATCAGTAGCTGGTTGGCAATTTTTTGTACCTCACACACACTCGTCCTCATATTTCCTTTATCATTGGCCTTGTCTCTCATTTTTCTCATGAGCCTCATGAGAGTCATTGGCAAGCTGCCAAGCGTATTTTGAGGTACATTGAGAGCACCATTTTGTATGGCTTTCACTACACATCAGAAGCTCCTCACATTGTTGGTTTCATTGAATCAGATTGGGATGGTGATGTTGATGATTAGAAGTCTACTTCTAGATTTTTTTTGTTTCGGCTCTGGTCCTATCACATGGTCATGTAAGAAGAAGAATGCTCATGCACTTTCATCTACAAAGGCTGAGTACCGGGTTGAAGTGCTCACTAGTCATGAGATTTTATGGCTTGGGTAGTTGATGACTGAGTTTGGTTTTCCTCCTAATCATCCTACTATTTTGTGGTGTGACAATTAGAGTGATATTCACATTTATCATAACCCAGTGGAGCATCAATGCACTAACCACATTGAGCTTCATATACATTTAATCTGCCAGCTGATTCAGGATGATGTTCTCATTTTGGAGTACATTCCCACTGCAACACATGTTGCTGACATCTTCACTAAACCTTTTGCATCTCCATGATATCTTGGATTGTGCACTATGCTTGGGGTGATAGAAGTTATCCTTGGGGGGTCTTCCTGAGGCCTTCCTTCCTTCATGTTTTTTATCATGTTTATTCTATCTCTTTTTGGAGAGGAGTTTTTCCCTCTGGGTTTTCTTCTTTTATCTAGCTTATAGAGATTTCCTTGTATTGGGTACCTGATCACTCCTTGTTGTCGGGACCCATTTCTTGCTTTCTTAGTTGTGCTATATTATCTTACCCCCTGAGCTTAGCTTAAGGAGGGTGCTAGAGTAATAATAACTTTGGATCATTGATTAAATCATGTTGATTTAATTATTTAAGTAGTTATTACTCTTTTTATCTTAAGCTTTCTCTTAGGTGCATTATAATTAATATTTTTTTTAATTATTAATCCGCAACCTAGATTTTTTAGCCTTTAGGGTTTTGATCACCTTATTAGGTTGAACTTTGTAATTTATTGTCAATTAACTTGGAATAGACTGTTTCTCTTCTCTTTTTTGGAGTATCTCTCAGCTTCTGAGTTTCTATTTTTTCCTCCTTGCTTCTTCCTATAACAAATCATTTGCATGTAGGTATCCTTGGGAGCTACTGGATGAATATTTCTCTCATCTTTCAATAAGTGTGAGTGGTTTTTGTGGGTTTTCATTGGAGATTTGTATGTTGTCTCATTCGTTTATAGTTTTTATTTCTAATGTAATTTAAAACTTAATTTTAATTGTAGTTCAAAATGTAATTTAGGATGTAGATTAAATGGTAGCTTTAAAATGTTGTATAGATATATAGGTCCTTGTAAATTTTCTATATGGGATTTGTAACTTAGATTTCATGTTAATAGTCATTATATATGTCTATAAAGGATATTATTTTATGTTGATTAGGTGATTTGTTGATGTGATTTCTATTATAGATTTGTTTATTTTGTTGATGTAATGGTAGAGGTATTAGAGGGTTGGTGTATGGGTTTCCTTATGTTTAGTAGAGGTTGGGTTTGTCTGGATGTTTTAATTTCATCTTGTTTCCTAAATATAAATATTTTCATGTTCTTATATGATTGGAGAATCATGTGTTAATGTGACATGTTGATTTGAAACCTAACTGTGTAATCAAGGTCACAAGAAGGGGTTGTTTATGATCTTGGATATTTTATCATTAGAATATGTTAAAAGTCAATTTAATGATGATTATTTTGTGTTATTGATGGTATGGATAAAAAAGAGGACATATAGATGAATCTAGGTTATGGTTTATGTTTTGAAACTTGGAGAATTTCCTATGCAATCCTTAGCATGAGGCGTATATGATTTTTGTTTTGATTCCCCTTTTTTTATGATGAAAAATATGGATCCTATTGATGATTTTGAGTTTTATGCTCCAAACTATGCTTTTGTGTTTCCTCCGGATATAAGGATTCTTTTGTAATTATTTCTTTTTCTCACTCTTTTGGTTTTCAATTTGGAGCATAAGAGTGGTTTTCTAGGATCATGGTTAAGGGAGTGGCTAATAATGGGGGCTGAGGCCCTAAGTGAATGCTAGGGAAAACCTATTGTACATAGATAATCTAGTGATAACTTAATAAAAAGGGGGAGAGGTTAAAATACTAAACAAGATAATTATGTTACCTCCCCTGTGGCCTTGAGTACTCATAGAGACTAATGATGGGTTCAATAAGGCCTAGATTCATGTGTGGCATAAGTCGGGAAGATTGAATGCTTGTCCTTAAAAAAGTTTGCTAGTTCCATGTGAGTCCTCACCTGGGGGTTGGGGCCTTGAGAGAGATTGTGAAGAAATCCTAGGAAGGTTAGGGGCTATGTGATTACAATCTCCTACACATGTCTTAGGATTCCCTCCATTTTTCCTTGTGGGTTGCCTTTGGTATATTTTGTTAGATTCATATTGGTATTTGTTGGATTAACTATGGAAAGTTAAGTACTGAGAGGGGAGGGGTGAATCGATACTTACAAAAATTATAAACATACAAACTGATCATTTACCTAATTGAATATATTGCAAGTAAACATTGTAAAACATATAAACTAAAACATGTAAGTATAACTCATAACACCAAGATTTTTGGTCATGCACAAATCCTTTGTTAGAGGAAAAAACTATGGTGGGGATGACACCTACAATCCTTCACTACTACAGCATAAAGGTTTCTCGGTTAGAGCTACAATGTTAGCTTTTTATGATAGCTTACCCTATTAGGAATACAATAAGACTTATTCAATATACCTTGTTAAAGGAGTTTACAATCTCTAATCTAAGAGATGTACCTTGTTAAAGGATTTAAAAAATGAGACCTATTAGGGTCCATCCAATAATGAGATTTTCACTCCTCTTAGTACAATAAAACTTAATGCATAAATGTCTATGAAAATGCATCAACATATGCTAATCAGACTCTGTATGCTTAATGATTTCTTTACCTCATACTACACTTGGTAGCATCAAACTCATTCAATTTGTGTGCTTTACTATAACTTCTATGTACTCGATGTTGCTCTGCACTTCAACTTGTCTTCAACTCAATTGCTCTTGTCTCTCTTTTTCTCACACTCTTTTCATTCAAATCATGCTTTATATGATCAATGTTTTGCCTCTTAATCTTATTGGTTAGGGTTTCCTACTTTTATTTTTGACCGTCAAATCATCTTCACGAACACATTCAATGTATTAGTTACTCGGTGAACCATGTAACCATCGCCTTGGTATTTTCACTATTCTTGGAAATAAAACCATTACTTTTGCCTCTTGATCTTCACCATAGATATTTTACCTTGAATTTTCTCAATCATAGATCATGTAACTAACTTTTGCTTCAACTTTAGAATCTTCTAGATTGTCTTGGTATTGCATTAAATGTCTATTTGACTCATGTTTACCAAAGGTACTTCTGCTTTCCTTTCTCGGTGACTCATTAACTATTATGCGCTGCTCAGTGCTAGGCTTTCTCACTATATTACCAACTGACTCAGTGTGACTCTTTCTGCTTTACCAAATGCCTGTATACTTTCCTCTCCTTTCAAAAATTGACTTCCTTAGTCAATATGACTTTGAAAAAAATTATGACAACAAAATAACTCTATACGAGTATTATTCTCCCCCTTTGGCATTAGTTGGGCATCTCTGTTAAAAAATTCAAATTCATCAAAATTTTGCATAAATTATAACTTATAACTCATACTCCCCCTGTGATAATACTTCCTCTCTTATGCATATATATGTATATATCCTCCTTTGTACTTATACAATATATATCCCCCATTTCGGACAAATATGCCAAAAACAAAATTTACTTTCTAGACTCATCCTAATATAACTTATCAAAAACATGTTTATACCTTGTCTTTACATCAACTAGGGATGTCTCCCATGTCTCCTTCAGTTCATGAATTACAACAATCTATGGAGAAACATCAGATGCCAATCCAACAATGGTGTCCAGTGAACTTCCATCGAGAGTATTGTGTTAATCTCTAAGTTCTGTTGATGATTAGTGAACAACACTTAGTCATTCACTTAGGCCATTTTAGTTGGCTATCACAGTGGCTGAGCTAAAACTATGCAAAGCTGAGAAACATTTCCAAGTATTTTTTAGTTTTCCTAGTTACATTGCCAAGACGAGCCGAGCTAAAACTATGCAAGGTTGAGCAACATTGCTGAGCAGTTTTCAGTTTGCCTAGTTACATTGTCAAGCCGAGTTACATTGTCAAGCTGAGTAGGACATAGAGATGTTAAGTGTCGAGCAGAACTATTTTTGTATACATGTCTGGAATGATTGAAAATTCAAGGATAAGTGATCTGGCTGACTTGTATAAGCTTTTTGGGCTGACTTATGTATGCATTTAATATTTTTCTACGAAGTTAGTTATGCATTTAATTATTTTATCCTATGCATGATCTATTGTAAACATTAATTGTAATACCATCAAGGTATGGGTATTAGATCTTTATCGCTGATCTAGATCTCGCTATCAGAATTGAACATATATATTAGATTTCTTCTAAACCCTATTTTGTAAGTGTAAGGAGAAGGAAGACAAAGTATGTGGCGACTGCATTTTTGAAGTGAAATGCACAGAGGGTTATTTTGTTAAGAAGTAGAAATCAAGTAGAGTGACAACACAGTGAACAATAGAGTAAAGTTATATCATATTATGAGATCATAGAAGGTACTGGAAAGAGGAGATCCATCATCAGCATCATAGTGCATAATGAAGGATCAATACTTGAGACATTCTAATCATTGTATCAGGTGAAAATCTCTTAACAGAGTGGTTCTAGTAGACCTTTCTTTATCTCCTAACAGAGTGCTTACTTTATTATAAGTTGAAATACTTTCACAGGGTAGATTGTAATGATCTTTAGATCTTAACTGGGTAGAGCTTTAACAAGGTAGATTACATTTTGTGATCAACATTTGTAGCCTTAACAGACACACTTTATTACTGCATTAGTGGAGAATTTTGTGGGTGTCATCCCCACCCCAGTTTTACCTATTTGGGTTTCTGGGTTACCAAGTTATTATGTTATGTGTTATTTATTTCATTGTGTGGATGCTATCTGAGATTACATTATATTCATATATATATGAATGTGGATTAGTTTGTTTTGTGTGTTTAAATTTGAAGATCTTATTCACCCCCCCCTCTTAGTATCTTGCTTTCCCATTATTGTATTTCCAACAATTTGTATCAGAGATCAGTTCTCTAAAAAGTTCATAATCAGCTTGAGAATATAGATCTTGAGATGGAGATCTACAAGATGGGTAAAGTCATTGAGAATCAAAAGATTGATATTCAGCTAGCACTACAACAACTTGAGATTGCAAGACAAGAATTAAAGAAGTCCTTGACTGCAAGGAAAGATTTGGCCAAACTAATGAATGAAACTCATTATCAGGAAGAGGACACCACAAATCTATTTCAGAATGGAGATTCTACTAAGAGCAATGCAACAATAGCAGATCTACTGGAAAAGAATAGTGCACTATGTGAAGAAGTCAAAAACTTGAAAAAGGAACAAGAAGCCCAATCAATAAGAATGTGTGAAGTTGTTGAATAGAAAAAGAAAGCTGAAGATGACAAGGCT
>MU225369.1:474786-484915 GCA_018584345.1 Thuja plicata
TATATATATATTTGTATGTGTGTGTGTGCATGTATATATATGTATATGTAAATACACACACACACACACACACACAATCAAATCACATATATCTCAAAATACTATTGAAGGATTTTTCTATTTTCTCTAAGGTATTTTGGTTGTTTAGATTTATATTTTAAACTATTTATCCAAGAGGTATTTTTCATCCCTTTGATTTTATCATAAAATTGTTCCTTATTACTTGACAATTTAAAGAGATGATGTTGTTGAATCTGGCATATTTGTCATTGATGTCAAAAGGTGTTTGTCTTAGTATGATGATAATGAGATGAATATGAAAGACATAGTCTGATATTAGTAGATGAGTATGATTCTAGTAGACATGACAACTGGTGTATCTATGAAAATGAGTTGTAATGTTGATGGATTTTGGTAGATGATGTTGAGATGCTGCAATATGATTTTTGCAAGAGGTGTTAGCACAAGTGTGTTGTTAGTATTGTTACAATGATGAGAAAGAATGATTGTGCCCTTGGTCTCCTTGGTTGTTCACCACAATGATGGTTTGTGATATGGCTTAATTACCCCCTATATCTTATATATGTCTAGTGGTTGTATCAGGCATTTTCAAGTCTATCTTTTGGTACAACAAAATGCACTAGTTGTAACAAGTGGTATCAGAGGTTTGAACCCTGTGCTTGCACTGGGGGGAATTGTTACAATGGTGATCAATACTAATTGTGCACATGGTATTCTTAGTTTTTCTGCGTAGTGGTGGTTCACGACATGGCCTAACCACCTCCTATGTCTTCGATATGTCTAGTGGTTGTGTAAGGCATTAATAGGTTGATCTTTTGGTGCAATGAATACCGCTAGTTGTAACAATTATGTGGTTGATTATAAATTGTGACAAAATTTAAAGTCATCTTTTAGTCGTAAATTCATTGCAATGTTCTTAAAAAATAGCTCTCTACAGGTTGATGACATGTAACTGATTGAATATTTGAAAATGTTAAGTTGATCACCAAAATGTAGAAATATAATGCAAGACATTAAATAAGTTAATGGATTGTATTTTCATTGATGTCAACTTGATATAATCTGATCGGTTATATTCAAAGTGTCAAAGACTTCACAGAATCAAAGAAATAAAGATTATGCTTTCAGTAATGCATAAAAGACCAGCATTCACAATGTGACTACAAACACCAACGATTAGTGGAGCCTGACGGATAGAGAAACCCAAGAGAAAATTCATAGTGATGCCCAAGCAAGAAACCCGACAAGAATTACTAATGAGCAAAATCAAAAGCATAACCGACAGCCAGAATTATAGTGTTACCCAATGAACAGACAACCCTGACAGACAAACAACCTCGATGGAGAAGCCTGAGGAGAACTAAAGTGTTGACCAACGCTATCAAAGATTTAAAACACTGAAATTAACTAAAGTTTAGAAACAAAAAAATACTTAGCTCGAAGAGATAAAGATAGACTTAACTGGTTGTTGACATTATTTTCATCGACAAGATAAAGCCAGAGATAAGTAAAAGATTTAAAGCTATTTTATCCAGTTGACAAGAAGATTTCTACAAGATAAAACAAGAGTTAAGTTTTAAAGAAAGATTGGTTAATATTGGGGATCATGCTGAGAAAAAGAAAATAAAGAAGTGAGAAACAGTGATATCATGTCTATAAAGAGAAAATCTAATTCATTATGATTTAGGGGAGTGAATAGAGAAAGAGGATGTTGAAGAGAAACTGGAAAATAACAACTTCATACAGTCCTAGTCAATCAAGCTGAGGAAAGAGCTAAAGATTTATGCGGACACCAAGCAATAGAGAAGCACAACATCACCAAGCAGAAAGAAGTGGAGAAAAGGTATTGAAAAGATACATTGATCAAAAAGGTATTATGAGCTTACAATAGATCTAAAAATATGCAAGTTTAAGTTGTATGTGTGAACAAATAATTTACTATTTTAGTTTAACCATTGATTCATAAAGTCTCTTAACCATACAGGACTTAAAAATCCTTTCTATATTGAGATACATCCCAAGGAGTATCAAAAATTTTGATCATGAAGATATCATGAGATGCCAGATACCATTTGTCAAACTACACTGGGTTTGTTCAAAGAAGGTAGCATAGAGATGCCAGATATCAAGTGAAAAACTATTCTATTTAAACCATCTAACAAGGTCACACCTAACAGTGTGTTTGTAACCTTTAACAGGGTTTTCTCTTCACCGAGCTCACTTCAGAAGAGTGAAAAATTTGGGTTACCGGTACCAAGCATTTTTTCCCTTAACAAGGTTTCCATGTTAAAAATCCATGTGTTAATGTGTTTATGAGTCATTACTTTAGTGTTTTGCATTACACATAACTAATCTGGATTGATCAGTATACACTAAGAAAGTTACTATTTTTTGGTAAATGCAAGACTACTAATCGGTAAACAGTAAGAATAAGGTTTAACAGTGAATTTTGAGCAGTAGTTATTTGATAAGTTTATTTTAAGGCATACATCTTGTAGGACTGAAGATAACTAGAGGCTTAATATTGTGGTACTAAGTTTTTGGGTTGATTTATTGGAATATTTTTTAGAGCACTGATTCACCCCCCCGCCCCCCCTTAGTTATTCTAAAATTAGTATCAGAGCTTGTGTCCTTAGAAAGGGAGTTTAAAAACTCAAGCAAAAGATCACATGATCAACAAGCGAGATGTGCCCAAGATGAATAAAGATAACTTTGCATCATGGAAAAGTAGAATAAGGCTCCACCTATTAGGTATTGGTAATGATGTTACTCAACACCTTGATACTGAATATGTGTTGCCTACAGGACCTCACACTCTTGAGAAATTGAGAGAAAATCATGAGCATAATTGCATGATGATAGAACTTTCTTCCTCACTCTTCGATGTTGAGTTTGAAGATTTCAACACCTACACCTCTGCAAAGAAAATGTGGGATAAATTGAAGCTAGTACATAGAGGAGATGCTAATGTACTAAGAGCCAAGGAAGAAATCCTAAGAGGGAGGTTTGATGACCTAAGGATAAAAGAAGGAGAAAATATCACTTAGTATAACTGCAAAATCAAAGAGGTAGTCAATGCTATCCGAGGAGTTGGAGGTGTACTTAAAGAAGAGATAGTGGTAAGTAAAATTCTAAGAACCTTACTGCCCATATATGCTATTAGATTATTTGCTATACAAGAAATTAGAGCAGTTGCAAACAATATTGTTACTCTATATAGTCTGATTGGTAGACTGATTTCATTTGAGATGAATAACTTTGATAATAGTGTCTTACCATCTATAGAGTTTGCATTCAAATCTTCTTTGAAAATAAGTAAGTCAAGTAATAGACACACTATTAGAAATGATAGTGAAAGTGATAATGAGGATCAAGGACTTGATGATATTGAAGCACTAATGGCAAGAAGATTGTAGAGAGGCAAAGGTAGATACAAAGGTAAATTACCACTTGTATTTTTTAATTGTAAAGAGGTTGGACACTTTGCTACAAGATGTCCTAACAGAAGAAAATATGATATAATTAATGAAATAAAATATGAAAAGAAGTTTGACCAAGGTGATAACAGAGATTATTGAAGCAACTAAAAATATGACAGAAGAGATACCTGAGACTACAAGGACAAAGGAAAGAAAGTGTGTTACCTAGCTGAAAATAGAGATGATGATACTGACACCGAATCTAAAGAAGAAATTGAGATGGTATTTGTAGCCACAAAGGATGATTCAGATGAAGAAGAAGAAAGGTATGTAGAAACTGCACTCATATCTAAGGTTAGTAAGAATGATGTCTAGATTATAGATAGCGGCTACACTCACCATATGACCGGTGATAAAAAAAAAATTGAAACTTTTGAATACTATAATGGTGGATCAGTAATAATGGGTAATGACACATCTTGTCCAGTTGAAGGTAAAGGAACCATAATGTTGATTAACCTAATCAAATGTGAAAATGATTACTGGGTAAAAGGACTAAATTATAATTTATTGAGTGTTTCATAGCTGAATAACACAGGTCACCGAGTAGCATTTGAGAATAAGAAGGCAAAGATCTTCAAGGAATTAGGAAGGTTGATCAGAACTGTTGAATAGACAAAAGATAACCTTTTCTATCTTGATGACATCAATGCCACTTATTTAATGGCTAAAAATGAAGACATATGGTTGTGGCATAAGAGATTGTGTCTTGTGAATTTTAACAACATGATAAAGATAAGCAATAAAAGGAAAGTCAGAGGCTTACCAAGCATGTCAAAGCCTGAGCATATCATATGCAAGAATTGTCAAAAATATAAAATGACAAAGTCTAATTTCAAGAGTAAATCCCATACATCTAATGCAATTCTAGAATTAGTCCATACTAATTTATGTGGACCCATGAGGACAAAGAGTTACTATGGAGATAGGTATTTCATTCTCTTTGTAGATGATTATTCTAGAATGATGACAGTCATGTTCTTAAAAGATAAATCAGAAGCATTCAAGATGTTTAAATGGTATAAGGATATGGTACAAAAACAAAGTGGTAAGGAATTGAAATGCTTAAGATAAAATCGAGGATGGGAATTAGTTTTTGATGAATTCACTAACTATTGCAATGAACATGGAATTAAAAGATAGGTTTTTGCACCGAGAACACCACAATAAAATGAGATTGCTAAAAGGAGAAACAAATCAATTGTTGATTGTGCAAGAACATTAATGATTGGAAAAAGCATCACTCAAACTTTCTAGAGGGAAGTTGTCAGTACTTTTGTCTACACTTTGAATAGAGTACAATTGAAGGACACAAAGAAGATACCCTATGAGCTTTGGTATGGTTACACACCCAATGTAAGTTACTTCAGAAACTTTGGTAGTCAATGTTATATTTTGAAAGATGAAAGAAATGGAAAGCTTGATTCCAAAAGTGATGAAGGTATCTTTCTAGGGTATTCCATCAAAAGCAAGGCTTATAAATGTCTTAACAAGTCATCTAACAAGATCATTAAAAGTGAAAATGTAAGAATAGAGGAATTTGCAGAAAAGAACTAGAAGACTAAAATAGGTTTGTTTACATTGAAGAACCTGACACTCTACCCAAGAAATAGTGCATCACTCCTGAGCAACAGATCATTGTACCCGAGCATTAGACTACAATTACCAAAAATTAGGAAAATCCTCAAGATGATGTTCTGAGCAATGGAGATTAGAATGAAGGTCAAGATGATGATTAGAATGATGGAAAAAGAGCTGAACCAAAACTTGCCAAGTATGTCAGAAGATATCATCCACAAAATCAGATCATAGGAGACAAGAAGGCTGGAATGAGAACAAGAAGTAAGTCACTAAACACTAGATGTTTACTTTGTGATTTTGAGCCTAAATTTGTTAATACTTCAATTGAAAATGAAGAATGGGTCAGTGCTATAAATGAAGAAATATAATAGATTAAGAAGAACAGTACATGGACACTATTACCAAGACCAGATGACAAGAATGTCACCGGTCCCAAATGGATATTCAGAAACAAGTTGAATGAGAATGGAGAAGTCACAAGAAACAAAGCAAGATTATTATGCAAGGGGTATGCACAAGAAGAAGTTATTGATTATGGTGAAACCTTTGCACCCCTTTCTAGAATAGAAGGAGTTAGAATCTTACTTGCTTATGCTACATACAAAGGATTCAAGGTATATAAGATGGATGTCAAATCTGCATTCCTAAATGGAATACTAGAAGAAGATTTATACATTGAAAAACTAGAAGGGTTTGTTAATCCAGACAACAGAAACATGGTATTTAGACTACATAAGGCCTTGGATGGATTTAAACAAACACCTAGAGCCTGGTATGAAAGACTTCACTCATATCTCATTAGCATTGAATTTTTAAGAACAAGTAAAAATAGCAATATGTACTTAAAAGAAGATACCGATGGTAATATTCTGATTGCTGAAATATTTGTTAATGATATCATTTTGAGGGGAATTGAAATGATATGCAAATCCTTTGCTAATGAAATGAGCAAAGAGTTTGAAATGCCTATATTTGGGGAGATCAAATTCTTTCTTGGTCTACAGATTCTTCAACAAGATGCAGGCATATATATCACTCAGTCCAAATACATAAAAGAAGTGTTGAAGATATTCAAGATGGAAGATTCCAGACTAGTTGGAACACCTATGGCAACATGATGTAAGCTAACAAAGGAAGATAAGTCAAATGAGGTAAATCATACCTTGTATAGATCAATGATTGGAAAACTAATGTATGTGTTAGGAATAACAACCCACAAGACAACTGAGAGGGGGGTGAATCAGTTGTAGTATAGATTATTAAACTTTAAACATTATAAACCATATCAAAAAACGTAAATGATAACATAGTAAATTCCAACACCATAAGTACACAATATTTTTTGTCGAGGAAACCCTATTAAAGGTAAAACCCCAGAAGGAATTAACACCCAAAAATAATGTACTAAGAGTATAGTATCCCTGTTAAAAGATATTAGCCTTGTTAGGAGCTTGTTACAATATAAAAGTACATAGTCCCTGTTAGGAGACAGACCCTATTAGGAGTCAAAGAAAATAGTAGGCTCACTTCCAAGGCACACTACCCAAAGAAGGTTAAAGCCACCCTCAAGGATTTACAATCTGAATCAAGTGTATAAAGAAAATACACAATTCATTGAACTACCTGATAGAAACTGTCTTTACTTGGTCAGCTCCAATGACGTATAACAATCATCAAGTCTTTTCTATATCCAGCAGTCAACAAGCTTCACAGATTCCACACATCTTTGTCCTTTTAATCTCTACCACATCTTCTCCACTTGAAAAGATAACTCATATATGCCCTCTTACAATAATTCATTAGGTTAGCCAGTTAAGCTTTCCTAATACATAATTAACTAGGTCGGCCAATTAAGGCTTTCCATCATACAAATAATTATATAACACCTTGCTAAGATACACATGGTACCTATAACAAGTAAACATCAATTAAAATCCATCACATATACTTCCATATCTGTAATCCACGCTCATAATTAATTTCACATGCTACATGTTTGAAGTCGGTCAGTAAATAGGTCTTCTCTAGAATACACGCCACAGCTGACATCACCAGTAACAAAACAACAATCGACCTTAACCCATTACTCCAAATTTTGTCAGATTTCCACCAGTAAGCTCACATCATCTAAAATATCTTTTCCAAAAAGATACACCAGAAACACAGATACTTGCTCTATCCAGAATCACACTTACGGTCCAGAAAACTAGTCTTCACCAAATCAACTGTAACATCCACAATATGTAACATTACATCAAGTGACCTTAGGAATAAGGTCAGCACACATCCTTCTACTAAAACCCAACTTTGATAATTTTTAATCATCTATATAGTGTTCGTACACTTCTTCCAGTCAAGTATACAGTTTGTCTTCTCCATAGAAATATATGTTGACATCAGTGACAAAACATGAATATCAACAGCATGATCAGTAACCAAAACTGATATCATTCAACAATTCCCCCCTTTGGCATTGATGTCAACATATGGGAAAATCCATATGCATCAACCCATAAGCACTCTCTCTCTTAATACAATCTTCTCAATACCCTCAACACAAATCTCCCCAAAATAGTAGGGATTTTCACATAGATTCCTTCCCCCTTGGGTAGAAATGGAAAAGGGTTCCATAACTCATCTGTGGTCTTCTATAAGGTGTAGATTTTTCAAATCTTCATGTCCAACAATTAGGTGCAAGATCACCCAAATTTACTCCATAGTGTTCTCGTGTGATCACTCCCCCCAAGGAGTAGATCCATACATCAAGTTCAGAGAGTTTTATAGCTTTGAAAACCACTAGACTGATGCATATCTACATCAATTAATTACCATTGGGAGGGGCCACCACCACAAGCATGCCTCTGAGATATTCAAAAGAATCTTTTGGCAAAGGTTTGGTAAATATATCTTCTATTTGTTCCTTTGTGATAATGTACTCCAGTCTAATTCCTTTATTTGCTACCTTCTCCCTAAAAAAATGATACTTAATAGAAATATGCTTAATTTTTAAATGCATTACAAGATTTTTTGACATGTTTACTATGCCAGTGTTTTTAGAATGAATAACCACTGGCTCTTTGAAGGTTATTCCAATGTCTTCCTGATGACATTAATTTTTCCATTAGTGTACTTAGTGAAAAACATTGACAGAGATCACTGGCAGACTACAGAGATCACCGAAAGACTACAAGAATTACCGGTGGACTACAAGTATTACCGGCGAACAACGAGCATACCCGAAAAAACATAAAGGTCATGAAAAATGCTAAGTATGGAATTGACAAGCATCACCGATGACAACAAGCATCACTGGTGACACAATTTTGAGAACAAAACCGATAGAACAGAAAAGGCATACCTGATGACCAATTCAAGAAACGAACACCGACGACCAAGAAAACCAACCGTCAGAACCGACAGTCGGTTAAAGAACCCGCAAAAAGTGGATCTGAGTTTTACACGATGGATAAAGCAATGTAATTCTATTTATAGAGTTTTAATTTGTTTTAAATTATAACTTGAGGGTCAAGCAAGCTTTATGTAAATGTTTTAAAGCATCCTAATAGATCTAAAACATATCTAACTAAAGATCAAGGTCAAGTTGTAAACCTTGGATCTAGAGTTAACTTGCAAAGTGTGAATCAAGAATTGAGCCAATAACTAGTATAAAAAGATGTTCAACCCAATTGTGAGATAAAAATTCATTGTTGTTGATAGCCATGAAGAGAATCTAAGGAGAAGAAGGTAGAATTCATTCAAAGTTCAGAAATAGAACACATCAGTTGTCAAGAACACACAGAGGCTACTGACGAGTAGATAAAGGTATTATTCAATCATGGAAGGATGATTACTTATATGTATGAAGCTTAATAGGATCTATTATCAGCAATTAGAAATTGCATACATAATTAGATCAAAGACTTATGTAGTTGCATTCTAACAAGTGCATCACATCTAAAATCCTTTTGTAGAAGGTGGACTTAATAGTTCTTTACAAATCTCTTAATAGAGTGCACACTTAACTATGTTGCTAAAGCTTCAAACGAAGTAGATCTTAACAGGTCTCCACTGTAATACTCCTAACAGGGTAGGTCATCAGAAGTGACCAGTTGTAAGCCTTAACCGTCCCCTTCTTATCTGTAGATAGTGAAGTCTTATGGGTAAGAATCCCCACCATAGTTTTTACTTCCTAACAGGAGTTTTCATCGATATCATATCTTGTGTTATGTGTTATCTATTTTCATGAATGTTTCTATTATGGTTACATACTAAAACAAATTATGATATGATTGCATATGCATAAAGAAAGATGAACAGTTAGATAAGATAATTTACAAACTGATGATTAAGGTTTAATGGGCTAACCAAGAAATTTTTTAGAGGTACTGATTCACCCCTCCCCTCTCAGTACATCATTCCAATATAATTCCAACAATTGGTATCAAAGCTAAGTCTCTCTCTTGAAAAGCTTAAAGACTTGAGAGAAAAGGTCAGAGCAATGGACAAGTTTAGACTGGACATGACTATTGAGAATGAGTAGTTATAGATGCAAATAAACTATGAGCAGTACAAGGAGGATAGAATAAAACAAAGAAAACTTATTGATGAAAGAAAGATTATGGCAACCAACTTGAATGAGAAAGACTACAAATAATTGGATATAATAGATTACTGTGAAACAGTGGAATCATCAATGAGCAAAGCTTCAGACGCATCACTTGAAGAAATTAAAAGTCTACAAGAGATCAATCTACATCTGACAGATCAAATCAAGATGCTATAAATTGGTCAAGAGACTCAAATGGTGAAAATGATTGATGTCATGAATGATGCAAGAAAATATGAAAATGAAAGAACACTAGCCATTGATGATAGGAGGAAAATTACAGAGAAGCTACAAGAAAAAAAATCAAAGATTCAAAGACTCACTGAGCATCACCATGAGGTTACAAACTAGATAATTCTTATGAGTCAAGAAGCAAACAGATTAAATACAGAACTCATTGAAAGAATACAGATCATAGGTGAGCTAAGAGAAGAGAATGAGA
>MU225369.1:491955-515678 GCA_018584345.1 Thuja plicata
TTTTCATGAATGTTTCTGTTATGGTTACATACTAAAATAACTTATGATATGATTGCATATGCATAAAGAAAGATGAACAGTTAGATAAGATAATTTACAAACTGATGATTAAGGGTTAATGGGCTAAAAAAGAACAGTTTAAAAGGTATTGATTCACCCCTCGCCTCTTAGTACATCATTCCAATATAATTCCAACACTTCCAGCATTTGATTCATCCAAACAACTTGTGTGCACTTTATTGCAGAAGCAACATATTTTGACTCAGCAGTAGATTGAGCAATATAGTTCTGCTTCTTTCTCAACCAAGAAACCAGCCTTTTCCCAAGGAAAAATGTACCACCACTTGTACTCTTCCTGTCATCCACATTACCTGCCCAATCAACATCAGTAAAAACTTGCAAAGTAAAATCATCATATTTTTCATACCATAATCCATATTCTATTGTCACTTTCAAATATCTAAAAATTCTTTTCACAGCAGCAAAATGTGTTTCTTTAGGATCTGTCTTATATCTAGCCACAATTCCAATTGCATTAGTAATATCCATTCTAGTGTGTGTTAGATATTTTAGACCTCCAATCATCAATATGTACTTAGCCTAAACAAAAATTTGATTCTCATCACCATTAGTCAGTTTGTTTCCTATCACCATAGGTGTTCCAACAGGTTTACAATATTCCATTCCAAACTTTTTTAACATTTCTTTAAGATACTTGGTCTGAGATATAAAAATGCCATTCTTACTCTAATTAATTTGAAAACAAAGAAAAAATTTCATCTCACCAATCATTGACATTTCAAATTCATTTTCCATTTCTTTAGAAAAATTCTTACTCATCTTATCATTGCCTCCAAAAATGATATCATAAAAATAAACTTCTATAATCAAGATTCCATCTTCTTCAATTCTTAAGTATAAATTACTACCTGCATTACCTTTCCTAAAACCAAAATGAAGTAGATATTTGTCCAGTCTTGCATACCATGCCCTTAGTGCTTGTTTTAGTCCATACAATGCTTTCTTTAGTCTGTAAACCATGTTTACATCATCTTTCAAAGGAAAACCATCAGTTTGCTCAATGTAAACTTCTTCTAGATCACCATTCAAGAATGTTGACTTCACATCCATCTGATAAACCTTAAAGTCTTTATGTGCAACATAAGAAAGGAATAATATCACAGCTTCTAATCTAGCAACAGAATAAAATGTTTCTTCATAGTCTATACCTTCTTGTTGTGAGTAGCCTTTACATGCCAGTCTAGCCTTGTTTCTTACCACTGTTCCTTCCTCATCCATCTTGTTTCTGAAAACCCATTTACTGCCAATAAAATTTTTGTTCTTAGGTCTTGGAACCAATTCCCAAGTATTTGTTTCTTTATTTTTTCTATTTCTTCTTCCATATCTTTAGTCCAAGATCCATCTCTACATGCTTCATTAGTAGTCTTTGGTTCAACTTGAGAAATCAAACAAATCTCATCTCTAACTCTAGATATAGTCATCATCCCTTTTTTGCATCACCAATAATTTGATCTTCAGGATGGTTCTTCTTAACATACTTTGGTGTCTTCAATGTCTCAGTAGCTTCAGTCTATTCATTTTCATTCTCATCGTCAACCATCAAAGATTCTTTAGGTTCAACAGTAACCATTTTTTTTATGTAATATGACCACAATCATACATCCTTTCCTGAATCTAAAAATTTTCATCTGTCCTCAAATTGGCTCTTTTAATCAATTTACTCAATCTCATATTGAAACATTTATAAGATTTACTCTTAGTGGAATAAACAAGAAAGATTCCTTCATCACTTCTAGCATCAAACTTCCCTATCTCATCATCTCTCTTGATATAACATTGCCTTCCAAATATTCTGAAATGTTTCACAGTAGGTGTATGATCAAACCATAATTCATAAGGAGTTTTTCTTGTACCTTCTCTGATCTAAATTATGTTCAGTGTGTACACAATAGTCCCAACTGCCTCTCTCTAGTGAACATGTGACACATTTCCTTCCAGCAACATAGTCCTTGCAGTATCTAATATAGTTTTGTTTCTTCACTCTTCTATCCCATTCTATTGTGGAGTTCTAGGGGCTAATGTGTGCCTGTGTATTCCATTTTCTTCACAGTATGTATTAAATAGCTCTGATGTAAACTCTCCTCCTCCATATGATCTCAAACACTTCATCTTTAAACTATATTCATTCTCAACTTTTTCTTTGAATAACTTGAATTTGTCAAATGCTTCATATTTCTCTCTCAAATATGTAACCCACATCATTCTAGAAAATTCATCTAAAAATAATATAAAGTACCTTTCACCATAGTATGATCTTGTTTCTGTACGACCACACAGATCTGTATGTATCAGATCCAACTTCACTTTTGTTGAATAAGCTGTTCTTTTAAAAGTGCTTCTAGTATGCTCCCCCATAACACATTCTTTACACATAGTGTTAGATGGCTTTACACTCTTAGGTAGATCTCTTACTACTTTTTTCATACATGCCTTCACAATGTTATCAAATTTAACATGTTAAAATTTTCCGTGCCATAACCAACTATCATCAATCTTTGCAATAAAACAATAAGCGTTAGGTGTGTTCAATTCAAATACATTACCTCTATATTTAGTACTAGATGCGATTAGGTTTCCTATTTTAGTCTTGATAGAACATTTCCCATTAATGAAGTTCAATTGATAACCCTTGTCCACTAGTTGTCCAACACTCAACAAATTATGCTTAAGTCCATCAAAAAGTAATACATTGTCAGTGTTAGTCTTTCCATCCAAAGAGATAGATCCAACTCCAATAATAAGGTTAGGAATATTGTCACCAAATCTGCCAACACATCCATCATGTCTTTTCAAACTCACAAACTTGTTTTTATCTCCTGTCATATGATGTGAACAACCACTGTCTATAACCCATTCAAATTTATTTTCCACTTGAGATACTAAGGCTTTTTCTTCATGCACAGGTACATCATCCTTAATAGAAATAAATCCAATTTCATCATAGTCACCATCATCATCATCTGATATACCCTCGCTAGAATAATAACATTCCTTGTCTTTTGAATATTTAGACTTGAGAAACTTAGGTTTGTGCTTTGGAACTCTTGTAGGACATCTAGATGCAAAATGACCAATCTTGTTAGATGAAAAATATTTCAAAGGTAATTTGCCTTCAAATTTGCCCTTACCTCTCTTTTCTCTTCTAGCAATCAGTGCCACAACTTCATCTAGCTTCCTTTCTTCTTCCTATATTTGTTCCCATTCATTAGCATAAGCTCCAAGCTCTTCTCTTATGTCACTACTGCTGGTGCTTGCATTTCCAGATAAGGTCTTTTTGTTCTTGTGCACGGTTGCCTTGAATGCTAACTCAAATTTAGGTAAAGTGTCTCCCAAATCTACGGCCTCAAATGTATTTTGTTTTCCAATCAAAATTTCTCTAGTGAAGTTTGGTGTCAAAGGTATGATCTCCTCTATAGCTTGTACTTTGGTTCTGTATACAGGTGTCAAAGATCTGAGTATCTTTGCAATCACTTCTTCCTCACTATAAGTTCTTTCAAAGTTTCTAATGCCAATAACCACTTCAGTAATTCTCTATGCATATGCCCTAATGTTCTCATCTTCTCTCATCTTCAGTGACTCCATCTTTGTCTTCTAGTTCTATAAATTTTCTTTCTTTGTAAACTTGTCTCCAACATATAATACTTCTAGTCTTGTCCAGATCTCATGTGCAGAGTCCAAGTCCTTTACTTCAGTGAATTCTCCCTCTAAAAGAGCACTGATCAAAGATTCCATTGCAATGATATTTCATGAAAACAACTTCTTCTGATCTTCAATAACCTTCTCTAACTCCTCCTTAGTCCCTATCTTTTCATCTTTCTTTGTGATCATCTAGTAGTCAATTGCCAGACATAGAAAATGTGTTCTCATCTTGTTCTTCCAACTGTCAAAGTTTTTCAGGATAAAAATTTGAACTATCCTTCCTAGAGTAAGTCATCTTCAAGATCACCTCAAGATATTAAAATTTCTCTCTAAGGACCAGTAGCTCTAATACCAATTTTTAGGAATAACAGTCCACGAGACAACTAAGAGGAGGGGTGAATCAATTGTAGTATAGATTATTAAACTTTAAAATTGATAAACCATATCAGCAAAAGTAAATGATAACACAGTAAATGGAAACACCATAACACAATATTTGTTGTCAAGGAAACCCTGGTAAAGGTAAAACCCCGGTGGGAATTAACATCCACAAATAATATACTAAGAGTATAGTATCCCTGTTAAAAGATATCAGCCATGTTAGGAGCTTGTTACAACATTACAGTACACAGTCCCTGTTAGGAGACAAACCCTGTTAGGATTCAAAGAAAATAGTAGGCTCACTACCAAGGCACACTGCCCAAAGAAGGTTAAAGCCACCCTCAAGGATTTACAATCCAAATCAAGTGTATAAATAAAATACAAAATTCAGTGAACTGTCTAATAGAAACTGTCTTTACTTGGTCAGTTCCAATGAAGTATAACAATCATCAACTCTTCTCTATATCTTGCAATCAACAAGCTTCGCAACTTCCACACATCTCTGTCCTTTTAATCTCTGCCACATCTTCTCCACAAGAAATGATCACTCATATATACCCTCTTATAATAATTCATTAGGTCGGCCAGTTAAGCTTTCCTAATACATAATTAACTAGGTCAGCTAATTAAGGCTTTCCATCATACAAATAATTCTTCACTTTTCTATCCCATTCTATTGTGGAGTTCTAGGGGTTGAAGTCTGCCTGTGTATTCCATTTTCTTCATGTATTAAATAGCTCTGATGTAAACTCTCCTCCTTCGTCTGATCTCAAACACTTCATCTTTAAACTATATTCATTCTCAAATTTTGCTTTGAATAACTTGAATTTGTCAAATGCTTCATATTTCTCTCTCAAATATGTAACCCACATCATTCTAGAAAAGTCATCTACAAATAGTATAAAGTACCTTTCACCATAGCATGATCTTGTTTCTGTAGGACCACACAGATCTGTATGTATCAGATCCAACTTCACTTTTGTTGAATAAGTTGTACTTTTAAAAGTGCTTCTAGTATGCTCCCCCATAACACATTCTCTACACATAGTGTTAGATGGCTTTACACTCTTAGGTAGATCTCTTACTACTTTTTTCATACATGCCTTCATAATGTTATCAAAGTTAACATGTTAAAATTTTTTGTGCCATAACCAACTATCATCAATCTTTGCAATAAAAAAAGAAGCTTTAGGTGTGTTCAATTCAAATACATTACCTCTAGATTTAGTACTAGATGCGATTAGGTTTCCTATTTTAGTCTTGATAGAACATTTCCCATTAATGAAGTTCAATTGATAACCCTTGTCCACTAGTTGTCCAACACTCAACAAATTATGCTTAAGTCCATCAAAAAGTAATACATTGTCAGTGTTAGTCTTTCCATCCAAAGAGATAGATCCAACTCCAATAATAAGGTTAGGAATATTGTCACCAAATCTGCCAACACATCCATCATGTCTTTTCAAACTCACAAACTTGTTTTTATCTCCTGTCATATGATGTGAACAACCACTGTCTATAACCCATTCAAATTTATTTTCCACTTGAGATACTAAGGCTTTTTCTTCATGCACAGGTACATCATCCTTAATAGAAATAAATCCAATTTCATCATAGTCACCATCATCATCATCTGATATACCCTCGCTAGAATAATAACATTCCTTGTCTTTTGAATATTTAGACTTGAGAAACTTAGGTTTGTGCTTTGGAACTCTTGTAGGACATCTAGATGCAAAATGACCAATCTTGTTAGATGAAAAATATTTCAAAGGTAATTTGCCTTCAAATTTGCCCTTACCTCTCTTTTCTCTTCTAGCAATCAGTGCCACAACTTCATCTAGCTTCCTTTCTTCTTCCTATATTTGTTCCCATTCATTAGCATAAGCTCCAAGCTCTTCTCTTATGTCACTACTGCTGGTGCTTGCATTTCCAGATAAGGTCTTTTTGTTCTTGTGCACGGTTGCCTTGAATGCTAACTCAAATTTAGGTAAAGTGTCTCCCAAATCTACGGCCTCAAATGTATTTTGTTTTCCAATCAAAATTTCTCTAGTGAAGTTTGGTGTCAAAGGTATGATCTCCTCTATAGCTTGTACTTTGGTTCTGTATACAGGTGTCAAAGATCTGAGTATCTTTGCAATCACTTCTTCCTCACTATAAGTTCTTTCAAAGTTTCTAATGCCAATAACCACTTCTGTAATTATCTATGCATATGCCCTAATGTTCTCATCTTCTCTCATCTTCAGTGACTCCATCTTTGTCTTCTAGTTCTCTAACGTTTCTTTCTTTGTAAACTTGTCTCCAACATATAATGCTTCCAGTCTTGTCCAGATCTCATGTGTAGAGTCCAAGTCCTTTACTTCAATGAATTCTCCCTCTAAAAGAGCACTGATCAAAGATTCCATTGCAACCATATTTCATGAAAACAACTTCTGATCTTCAATAGCCTTCTCTAACTCATCCTTAGTTGCTATCTTTTTATCTTTCTTTGTGATCATCTAGTAATCAATTACCAGACATAGAAAATGTGTTCTCATCTTGTTCTTCCAACTGTCAAAGTTTTTCAGGATAAAAATTTGAACTATCCTTCCTAGAGTAAGTCATCTTCAAGATCACCTCAAGCTATTAAAATTTCTCTCTAAGGACCAGTAGCTCTGATACCAATTTTTAGGAATAACAGTCCACAAGACAACTAAGAGGAGGGGTGAATCAGTTGTAGTATAGATTATTAAACTTTAAAATTTATAAACCATATCAGCAAAAGTAAATGATAACACAGTAAATGGAAACAACATAACACAATATTTGTTGTCAAGGAAACCCTGGAAAAGGTAAAACTCCAGTGGGAATTAACACCCACAAATAATATACTAAGAGTATAGTATCCCTGTTAAAAGATATCAGCCCTGTTAGGAGCTTGTTACAACATTACAGTACACAGTCCCTGTTAGGAGACAGACCCTGTTAGGATTCAAAGAAAATAGTAGGCTCACTACCAAGGCACACTTCCCAAAGAAGGTTAAAGCCACCCTCAAGGATTTACAATCTGAATCAAGTGTATAAAGAAAATACAAAATCTAGTGAACTGTCTAATAGAAACTGTCTTTACTTGGTCAGTTCCAATGAAGTATAACAATCATCAACTCTTCTCTATATCCTGCAATCAACAAGCTTCAGAACTTCCATACATCTCTATCCTTTTAATCTTTTCCACATCTTCTCCACAAGAAATTATCACTCATATATACCCTCTTATAATAATTCATTAGGTCGGTCAGTTAAGCTTTCTGAATACATAATTAACTAGGTCAGCCAATTAAGGCTTTCCATCATACAAATAATTATATAACCCCTTGCTACAATACAAATGGTACCTATAACAAGTAAACATCAATTAAAATCCATCACATATACTTCCATATCTGCAATCCACGCTCATAATTAATTTCACACGCTACATGTATGAAGTCGAGCAGTAAATAGGTCTTCTCCAAAATACACACCACAGCTGACATCACTAGTAACAAAACAACAATTGAACTCAACCCATTACTCCAGCATATGTCAGATGTCAACCAGTAAGCTCACATCATCTGAAATATCTTCACCAAAAAGATACACCACAAATATAGAGACCTACTCTATCTAGAATCACAGTTACAGTCTAGAAAACTAGTCTTCACAAAATCAACTGTAACATTCACAATATGTAACATTAGGTCAAGCGACCTTAGGAATAAGGTCATCACACATCATTCTACCAAAAACAAACTTCAATCATTCTAAATCATCTGTATAGTGTCCGTACACTTCTTCCAGTCAAGTAGCTAGTCTGTCTTCCCCACAGAAATATATGTTGACATCAATGACAAAACATGAATATGAACAACATGATCAGTAACCAAAATTGATATCATTCAATAGTATGTTGTTCATGATATTCCAGATATTGCACATGCAGTTGGAATAGTTGCAAGATTCTCTGCTAATCCTAACAAATCACATATAACTATTGTCAAGAGAATTCTAAGATATCTAAAGAACACCAAGGACTATGGCTTATGGTATAAAAGAGAAGGAAAATTTGAGCTACAAGTCCATACAAATGTTGATTGGGCTGGAAACATTGATGATGAAAAGAGAACAACTGGAGGATCATTCTTCATGGGTGACAGACTTGTCACATGGATCAACAAGAAGCAAGGATGCATCTCTCAGTCTACCACAGAAGAAGAATATGTGGCTACTGCTGAAAATTTCTCTAATATTGCATGGATCAAACAATTGCTGGATGGTATAAATATGAAAATTATTAAACCAATGATTATCTATTATGATAATACCAGTACAATTAACATTTCTAAGATTCCAGTCATGCATGTTAAGACTAAGCATATTTCTATCAAGTGTCATTACTTAATAGAACAAGTGCAAGCTACAAAAGAAGTGATACTAGAATATGTTCAATCCAAGGAACAATTAGTTGATATATTCACAAATCCATTATAGAAAGATACATTTCAGTACGTGAGATAGAGACTAGGAGTCCAACCCTTGTCTATCGGCCAGTAAGCTAACTAGGAAGCTGCGTCAGCCTGTACACAATCAGAAGATCATTCATGTTGATGCATACATAGAGATGGACTACAAAGATACATCTATACACAACAAGGTACAAATCTACACTGAACACCAGAGTCAATGTATTGCTGAAGGATAGGGAAATTCAAGGAATATATTATAAAAGGGATGGAAGATGATATGGGAGAATTGTTTGGCATTGTTTTTAAAGGGAGAGATTATCTCATTACCAAAAGGGAGAGATTCTCATTATCAAAAAAAGATATTATATCATTATCCATGGAGAGTTAATCATTATCCAAAGGGATTGATTACATATGAAATATCCATCTAAGGGAGAGAGGTAACATGACAGAGAGAGTACATACTAAGGGAGATATTTATGTCAAAGGAAAAAGAGATGATCAAGGAGAGGAACAATCAAGGCACATAACACATTAGGAACAGAGACAGAAACTGCTACATCTATCCAGTGAAGGGATTAAAGATTCAAGAACACACTCTATAAGAAACAAATCTAAGCTATTTGAGCTTATCGAGAGCCAGACATTTGTACTAGTTATAATAGGAGAGATTGATGAACTTCAACTGTTATATTTCATATTATATTAGTAAAATATAGTGTGATAATATAGCAAGTTGCCATCAATGTCAAAGGGAGAGTTGATGACATGTAACTAATTGAATGTTTGAAAATTTTAAGTCGATCACCGAAATGTAGAAAGATAATGCAAGACATTAAATTAATTAATGGATTGTATTGTCATTGATGTCAACTTGATATAATCTGATTGATTATATTCAAAGTGTCAAATAATTCAGAGAATCAAAGAAATAAAGATTATGCTTTCAGTAATGCATAAAATACCAGCATTCCCAATGTGACTACAAACATCGATGGTTAATGGAACCCGATGGATAGAGAAACCCAAAAGCAAAGTCACAGTGATTCCCGAGCAAGAAACCTGAAAAGAATTATCGACGAGAAGAATCACAAGCATAACCAACAGCCAGAAATATAGTTTTATCTGACGGATAAACAAACCCGACGGAGAAGCCTGAGGAGAAGTGAAGTGTTGACCGAAGCTATCAAAGAGTTAAAACACCGAAATTAACAAAATACTTAGCTAGAAGATCTAAAGATAGACATTGTTTTCATCGACAAGATAAAGCTAGAGATAATTAAAAGATTTAAAGTTGTTTTATCCAGTTGACAAGAAGTTTCTACGAGATAAAACATGAGTTAAGTTTTAAAGCAAGATTGGATAAGATTACGGATCACACCAAGAACAAGAAAATCAAGAAGTGAGAAGTGGTGATATCATGTCTATAAAGAGGCAATCTAATTCATTATGAATTAGGGGAGTGGATAGAGAAAGAGGATGTTGAAGAGAAACTAATGAAGAACAACTTCATACAGTCCTGATCAATCAAGCTGAGGAAGGAGCTAAAGATTTTTGTGGACACTGAGCAACAGAGAAGCACAACATCATCGAGAAGAAAGAAGTGGAGAAAAGGTATTGAAAAGATACATTAATCAGAATGGTATTATGAGCTTACAATAGATTTGAAAATCTGAAAGTTTAAATTGTATGTGTGAAAAAATCATTTACTATTTCAGTTTAACCATTGATTCAGAAAGTCTCTTAAGCGAGAATGACTTAAAAATCCTTTCTATATTAAGATACATCCCAAGAAGTATCAAAAATTTTGATCATGAAGATAGCATGAGATGCTAGATACCATTTAACAAACTACACTGGGTTTGGTCAGAAAAGGTAGCATAGAGATGCCAGATATCAAGTGACAAACTATTTTATTTAAATCCTCTAACAAGGTCACACCTAACAGTGTTTTTGTAAGCTTTAATAGGGTTGGCTCTTCACCAAGCTTACTTCAGAAGAGTGAAAAATTTGGGTTACCGGTCCCAAGTGGTTTTTCCCTTAACAAAGTTTCCATGTTAAAAATCCATGTGTCAATGTGTTTATGAGTCATTGCTTTATTGTTTTTCATTACACATAACTAATATGGATTGATCGATATACACTAAGCAATTTACTATTTTTGTGGTAAATGAAAGACTGCTAATCGGTAAATAGTAAGAATAAGGTTTAACAGTGAACTCCGAGTAGTATTTATTTGATAAATTTATTTGAAGGTATACATCTTGTAGGAATGAAGATAACTAATTTGCTTAATATTGTGGTACTAAGTTTTTGGATTGATTTATTGGAATATTTTTTAGGCCACTAATTCATCCCCCCCTCTCAGTTATTCTAACATAGGTTTGCAATGTTCTGACATCATTGTGACAAAAGCGAGTGTCTAGAAATGAAGTTTGATAAAAGATTCAATATATGTGAATCTAAATGACATGTCTTTATAAAGATAAAATGCAGACAGAGCAATAATGAGTTAATTATGAATATGAAATATCCTCATTATTATTGAGAAATCAAGACTTGATTTTTAGTTAATAGATGGTCATCGAGTTACATTACAAACTTCATATAATATTCTCTTAGTGGTATAATATATACACATTGATTAAAGATGAATCCAAAGAATATTATGCAAGGTTCTGGTCCTTGGCATTGTGGTGACAAGAATAAAGTTCACTACAACAAGAACTGAATTCACAATGACAATAATTTAGATTTGTAGTGAAAGTATTGACTTCTGTGTAGTTTGCGACAAGAATAAAACAACATGGTGATAGGAATAGAATAACAATATGTGGCAACAAGAAGATTAGAAACGAGTTTCAGGGCAAGATTTTTTCAAACTTTATTAAAGTGGATGAAGATGTTTAGTATCATGACAAGTGTTAACCACTTAATAATAGAATACTTGTAAAGACCATTTATATAGTTAAATGCATATGTATTTTCATGATCGACTTAAAAAAGATAGTTTAAATTATTAACAAAATATCTTTATTGTCGGCCAATTTCTTGAATATACTTTATTGTATTCGAATGGTCAACCTATGTTGTTGAGGGTGTGTCATGTGACATGAAGAACTGTGATGTGGTATTATAAATGTAAGAACCTAATTGAATCAAACCTGGTATATGGCAACTGTTAATTGAAACCTAACTGAAAGCTACTCATATAGTTTTCATGAGAAACATAATGATTCAACTACTTGCTGAAATAGGAAAATGGAAGGTGATTATTTTTGGAGAATATGCGTATTCAATGAGGATGTGGAGAAAAAATGAATATTAATGTTGATTATGCTATAAAAATTCATATAATGGAGAGATTTTTAGTGATGCAGGAGAATCCTAGGGTAGTTGGCAATCTTGTATCATCCTAAAACATTTGTTTACTGGTGGACCTTTGTTACCACTTTTGTGTTTGTTTTTTGTTCTTGGTCATCAGTTGGGTGAAACTGTCTTGGGATATTCAATGGGTGCAGTCGTAATATGGTGTTCATGGGTTCATTGGGAAGCTTTTCCTATGATCGCAACTCATTTGGAGTTACTATGCTTGAGTTGTGGAGGATTCTGTGATGGGGTATGAGAGGAAGTTTCTGGTTCCAGGTAGTTTTTTGAGATATTGTGATTGGTGGATCCATGGAGATGTTTGGAAGGAACAATGAAAATGGTTTGTTCATTTTTGTTTGTGGAGTCAAAGTCTATGATCATGCTTCTCAAGGTAGCATGGTTTGCAAGAACCTATTAATTCTCTTTTGGTTTTATGTTGTTCTTTATGACACTGGTTCACTTGGGTTACCGGTTGATTGTTGGAGGTTGTGATCGGTGTTTCCAACTATTGGAGTTGGATGGTGTGATTTCCTAGAAGGATCTATACGTGTCTGACTTGGTTTTTGGATAGGTCCTTGTGAAATAATTAAATGTGGTATTCATTGCGGATTTAGGCTGACTTGATCTAATAGGTTTGTCCTTGGCTATGTAATTTTTTGTTAGGCTAACTTGTTGGTGGTCGTGTATAAATTTAATGTGTTGTAAGGGTTGAGGTATCAGGAGGGGGAGAGTAGCATCCTGGGGGGTGATAGAGATAAAAGGTAGCAGATCATAATTATAATCTAAGAGTGATTTTGTATTTGGTTGTAACCGGGAAGGCCTTACAGCCTGACATGTTTGAAGTAAATTTGATGTAATTTCTTGTTGAAGACAATAAAAATTTTTGTGTTTGAATTCCTAACACTCCATTTCTTTTTTATTTCCATTGTTTTGACTCAGGATGCAAGGTTGGATATCTCCTTTGGGGATTTCTTCTTCCTTGATTGCATCAAGTGGTATCAGAGAAATATTTTCAATCTCAGGAGTGTAGATCAGATTCCAGTGTGGTGACATCCAAATTTGGTCTATTGTGGGTGGCATAGTGGAGATCTGACCTGCACTTGTCGAGGATTTCATTTAGAATTCACTGGATTGAAGATGCCTCTGAGAAGAGTTTGAGGAGTCACCAATGAAGGTTTTATGGCTTTGTAGAGGAAAGTGCAAGACTTAAAAGATGAGTTTCAAAGATGAACTACATCAATGGTTAGTCAAGATGGTGATAAAGATTGTGAGGAAGAAGCCGTAGAAGAATAGATGAGGCTAGATTTCTAAAAGCTATGTCTAAGATTGGGAAGAGACCTAAAGTTAAAGTTTATATATTTTCTGGTAGCCACTAACTAGAGGAATTGATTGATTGGATTAATGAGATGGATGAATACTTTGAGTATGAGGAGGTGGAAGATCTTGATCAGGTTTTATTTGCGAAAAAAAAAAAAGATAAAAGGTCATGCAAGTATATGTCAGAGAGAAGTTCAATTGGAAAGAAATAAGAAGGGAAAAAAATATTTCTAAGTCGGATGAGATGGTTGCAAAGGTGAAGGGACAATTTATTCTAGTGGATTATGAATTGGAAATGTTCAAGAAGGTGCAAGGCTTGAAATAGACTCACAAATAAATAAAGGAGTATACTGAAGAATTCTATAGGATCGTGATTAGGACTAGTCATTCTGAGGCTAATAAGGAAAAGGTTGCTAGGTATATCTATGACCTGAGACCTAGTATTAAAGAGGAGTTACTTACGGTTTGAATGAAAACAATAGGAGATGCTTATCAGATGACATTAAGGGTTGAAGAGAAGCTGAACAAGAGGTTTGAAGGTAGACAAAATAACAGGAACTACGGTTGTAAGACCATTGAATTGATTGCTAGAGGTAATGTGGTGGAAAATCCTTAGAAAACTAATGAAGGATTTAGCAATATTTGAACCAATAAGAATTACAATGGTGGACAAAGAGGAAGAGGGAGAGGTGAATTTATGTGAACTTGTTTTTGGTGTGGTGAGAAAGGTCATAGGGATTTTCAGTGTCCTAAAAAGAGGATCACACATTTGGATATCCAAATGTGTTACATTGCCTTCAAAGGAAAGTACAATGAGTGCTGGTGAAGAAGGTGAAGTTCTTCTTAATGGAATATTTTTTGTGTGTATTAATGAACCAGTGCAAAGAAGGAATTTATTCAGAACTAGATTTAAGTTTAAGGAAAAGGTATATAATGTTATAATTGATGGTGGTAGTTCTGATAAATTTGTTTCAAAAGAAATAGTTTGTAAATTGAAGTTGGAGAGGAGGAAACACCCTACTCCTTATCAGATTAGTTGGTTACAAGATGTATCTAAGGATATGATTAAAGAGAAATGCCTAGTTAGTTTTAAGACTGGGGCTTATTATGATGAGATATTGTGTGATGTTTTGCCTATGGATGCTTATCATCTATTGCTTGGGATACCTTTTCAGTTTGATAGGCATGTTGTGTTTGATGGTCATGTTAATACCTATGTTTGAAGGAAGGGAGGATTCAAGCATAAACTAATACCTTTGTAGGAAAAGGGAATTGGAAGACATGAGAAGATAAAATTTGAAGAACCTATTCCTATGAGTGGAACGAAGGAAGATTATGAAAGAGAGAGTTAAAGAGAGAAACATATTTGAATAACTTGCAGATATTAAAATATAGATGAAATTTTTGGCTAAGGTGGTGCAACGGATGCAGACACTTGTAAGTGTTGGAAAATAAGATACAAATGGTGCTAAATTAAAGAAGAATCTCATCAGTTAGTGTGGTGATGATGTGGCTTAGATAAGTACTGATGGTAAGAAAAGGAAGCTGAAGGATTGCAACAAAGGGAAGAATGAAGATAGTAGAGGTCAACTCCTATTGGTTGCAAACAAGAAATATTAGGAAAGTGCAGGACATGTGAACTTGCAGAATCAGAAAGTGGACAGAGAAAGGACAATGATGGTTGCAAGACAGGAGGATGAGTGGATCAGGAATAAGTATGGGATATATGTTCTGAATCTCATCAGATGTTCATGATCTCCTCTCATGGAAAATATTTTTCACTTTGGGTGTCTGATGCAGGATTATCCTAGGGAAGTTGGAAATTTTGAATCATACTAAAACATTTGTTTATTGGTGGACCTTTGTTACCAGTTTTGTGTTTGTTTTCTATTCCTAGTCACCGGTTGGGTGATTACCAGATCGGTGGAGTTCTTGGGATCTTCAATGGGTGTGGTCATTATATGGTGTTCATGGGTTAATTGGGAACATTTTCCTATGATGGAAACTCATTTGGAGTTACCGTACTTGAGTTATGGAGGATTCTATGATGGGGTTTCAGGGGAATTTTTTGGCTCCAAGCATTTTTATGAGATTCTGTGATTGGTCGATCCATGGAGATTTTTGGTAGGAGTGATGAAAAGGGTTTATTCATTTTTGTTCATGGAGTCAAAGTCTATGATTGTGCTTCTTGAGGTGGCATGATTTGCGAGAAATTTTTGTTTCTCTTTCAATTTTATGTTGTTCTTCATGACACTGGTTCAGTTGGGTTACCAATTTATTGTTGGAGGTTATGATCAGTGTTTCCAACTATTAGAGTTGGATTGCATGATTTACTAGAAGGATCTATATGTAGCCGCCTTGGTTGTTGGATAGGTCCTTGTGAAATAAATAAATGTAGGTTTTATTGGGGATTGAGGCCAACTTGGTCTAATATGCTTGTCTTGGTTTATGTAATTGTTTGCTAGGATAACCAATTGGTGGCTGTGTATAAAAGTAATATGTTGTATGGGTTGAGGTATCAAGAGGGGGGAGAGTAGAATCTTGAGGGATGATAGAGATGAGAGATAGCATATCATAATTATGATCTGAGAGTAATTTTTTATTTGGCCGTATCCGGGAAGGCCTTACAACCCGTCATGTTTGAAGTAAATTTGATGTAATTTCTTGTTGAAGAAAATAAAAACTATTGTGTTTGAATTTGTAGCACTATGTTTCTTTATCATTTCCGCTGTGTTGACTCAAGCTACAAGGTTGAACATCTCTTTTGGGGATTTCTCCTCCCTTGACTGCATCATTTAGCAATGACATGACGAATTTGTATGAGGTGAGTTGCATGAAAATGTGAGAAAAACCATTGAAGGTGTGTGGTTTAAATGTTCATGCTATTCTTATAGATGTAACTATGAATTATGATTTTTCATGCATTGGTCCTTTGTGCAGCTGAAGTATTTTGCGATGAATATGAATAATAGGGTTATCTATTGGTTTTTTTAGACACTTTATGGAGGTTGAAGATGAATGTTAACGTAATCCTATTTGATGTATAAAAATGAAGTTGAACGATGATTTTGATTTCACAATTAACTGATATTTGATCATAATAATCAGTAAGGGCCTGATAATGGCAGTGAGAAAGGGTTTTGTAGACAAGTACAAAATAAATTGATGCTTGAATTGGTAGTATAATTGTTTATGGAAAAAATAATTCGAGTGATTATTTGTCCTCTTTTATGTAGATACAGATATAATGTAGAATTACTTGCAGATGTATTGTAAGGTGGTATAGTGGTATGTTTGTCAAAATAAGTAGAACAACAACATTGAATATGTAGTAATATTGAAAGGGATGTTTGGTATAACTTGGTTTATCAATTTTATGAGAGATATTATGATGTGGATTGAATAGAAAGAGAGTAACCCTTTATTATAATATTATTATGAGATTTTTGTACATGAGTGGGTTCTTGTAAATCAGTGAGGGGTTGGTTCTCTTGGAAGTAGGTGCATCTAAATCAGAGAGGGATTGGTGCTCCTTGGATTGGGAACTCATAAAGAATGTAAAGGGGTTAGTGCTCCTAGATTTGGTACTATTTACTTTTCCAGTAAGGCACAATAAAAATATTGTTTATAGTGGTATTTCACTCGTAAGGGTTTTCCACTCGTAAGGGTTTTCCACTCAAATCCTTGTGTCATGGTGTTACACTTCTTTTTTGAATATCTTTCATATTTTATTCGATGTGGTTGATTCTATCTATTGATTTGATGGAAATGTTAATTACATCATCTTAAAGTGTTTATTGATCAAGAATTTATGTAGATCATTGATTCACCCCCCCCCTCTCAGTGACCCTGGTATTCCAACAAGTGGTATCAGAGTAGTAGGTTCCCTATTATAACTCTAACTGACAAGGGTTGATCTTGTTAGAAGGAATACCATGGGTAAGAAATGTAGGAAGAAGAAGATGAAAGATTTATCCAAAAAGAAAGAGTTCTCTGATTTACAAGGTGTTGATATTTTTTTTAACAATATGGATTCTAAGGATTGTCATGTAGATATTTTTAAAGGGCCTTAGATTGATCAAGACTCTAATGAAGGAGTTGTTTGTCTTGAAGAAGAACTTATCTTTTCTCTAAAAGAGATCAAGGACCCTAAAAAAGAAAATAAAAACCTTAAGGTACGTCTTCAAGACAGTATTAATGTTAATAAAGTGATTGTACAGAATCATAGTAAAGCTAAAAATATAATTGAATTTCTGCAAGTTCAAATGGTAGAAAGAAAAAAGGGTCGAAGAAGAAGTGGAAATTAAATTAGAAAAATAAGGAAGAGGTGTGAAAATTTTTGGCAAATAAAGTTATTTCTTTGAAAACAAATTTAGAGGATGATTCTGTGTTAAAAGAACAAACCCTGAGATATAATATGATTATAAGTCTAAAAACTGAAATTGAAGAACATAAGAGGATAACTATTGTACCAATATCTGACTTGGAAGTTAAAAGGATCGAGTGTCTAAAACATGGAGGAGAAGTAGTTTCGCTAAGGAGAGATTTTGAAAAGAGTCAAAAATTTGAACATAGTACCTTCACATTAAATGAGATGTTGAATAAACAAAATCATTCCAAGGATTTTTCTGGTTGAGGATATGAGGTAGGAAAAATCTCTACATGAAGGTTAAAATTTGAGAGAGTGTTTTCTACTGCAGGTGGAAAGAGATTTACTCTTAGGAAAACTCCAAGAAAGAAAATGGATCTGAAATTTCATGTTGTTGCTCCTAAAGTTGAAGACAAGAAGAATTAAAAAGAAAGATAGTTCAAAAGCATCCACAAAGAAAAAAGAAGTGACAACAAGTTCACTAGATTTCTATCTTCTTGGAAAACATCAAGGTATGACTTCATTTTTTGGTTATTTGCATTCATGTAATTCTTTTTGTCATAAGATTGAAAATCGTAGAGTGTCTATTAGAAGGTCTACAAACTCAGTCAAAGGAAGCATATTCTTGAGAAACAAGAGTATACGATGTTAATGCTGCAATAATATTGGTCATATAGAAAATAATTATAGATTGAACTTTATAAATAAATCAAGGAAAGTAATTTTTATGAGAAGAAGAATAAGTTCAAGTTGTCGTGGAAGGAAAAAGAAATAAAACATGATCAAGGTAATGAGAACAAAGGATCTCCTATGATTTGGAGAAGAAAACATAACCAAGTTTGTGATAAATATGAATCTACTTAAATACATTGTACACTCCTTGGACATGTGATGCCATCCAAGTCCTGAGATGAAGCAAAGACTCAGGGGGAGTTTATCATGATAATATATCTTACCCCTGTGAAGAAAAGAATAAGGTATGCAAATGGTAGGATAAGATCAAAGGTATGACAATATGTATCTATTTTTGGTGTTGCAAGGATACATGGAAAAGGCATGTTGATGTTAGCCCTTCATTCTTCTTTATTTTGTTTGAACTTATCAATTATGATAGTTTTCATATGACTCTCATGATGGCCATATTATGCATATTGGAGTTATATATATGCTGAAAAAGATATAAGCTAATGAATAATCTTCTACCATGATGAAGTGTGTGTTGAAGTATCTTCTGAAGTTATCTTTATTATCTTTATATCATATGTGTTTCCATTGACATATATTTTGCAGGAGTTCAAGTTTTAAAGTATAGTGATAGTTCATCATGACATAGGCGATATGTATATATGGAAGTCATTGAGAACAATAGTTGGTCAAACAAGATCATATGTTTAAATATTGATGCATGGTAACAAGGTTTAAACTCTTGGCATTAGATGAAATTATTGGTAGCAATGAAAATCATGACCTATGATATTCTTTGAAAACCAAGCATATTCTCTTTAAAAATAAATATATTATCTTCTTAGTTTATTCATTATAAGATATAATTTTGATTTTTCAAAAGGCGGTAACACTTCATGATTGGGAACATAGTGTATCCAAATATAAAATAGAGGTATGACATAACAAAATTCAAGGTAAAGTGGTATCTAAACAACAAAGATCAAGATGCTTTCATGAAAAGAGTGGCAAAATAGAGTAGTCATGTCATGAAGAGAATGAAAATGCAAAGTCAAGGAATGCACTCATCAAAGTAATAAAAAGTGTGATAATTGCAAAAACTATAGTGTTAATAAAAGGGAATAAATGTTGTATGAAATTCAGTTCATATAGTTAAGACAAGGGAATTTAGAAGTACCACAATGAGGAATTAAGTGATGAGAAATAGGGATATTCAGTATCAGGCTTTCAATGCTTAGATTTAAAGGAAGCTTCAAGAGTAACTAGTAAGAAGATAGAAGAGAGATTGCAACATGTATAGAGAAAATCTAAGAGATACACTGTCAAGTTACCAAGACAAAGAAAAGGGGATGATAAAGAGATGATAATGTGAGGAATCTAAATGCATTGCATTCCATCCTATGACAGAGATCTAAGTGTTTTCAAAAAGAGGTCAAAATGACTTTGAACAAGAGTTGACAGAACATTACAATACAATCATAAGAAAATTGAAAAATCATAAAGGGATATAAAGAAAGAAGTTCTAGATAAATAAATACAATACTATTTAAGATTTTGAATCTAGAATAGAGACATGTTGAAAATGGTTGGTCTTGAATCGTGAGATGCATTCTTCAAATTAATGAAAAAAGAAGATACTTATGACATAGAAGTGATATAAAGTAGTAGAGATCTTTGTTGGGATAGTAGTGAGTAATAAAGCATATATATCAAGGTTTCCAAGGGAAATTCTATGTGTCTAAAATAAGAAGACATAATGAAAGGATAAAAGAAAAGACAATAACTTATAATCTGAAGAAAAAATTGTATCAAATAAGTTTGATAATACAAAATAAAGATATAAGACGTTTACATATGATGCCACATGGAGTTCAATATTGTGACACATGGTATAGTGTATAAATTATGTTTGAACCTTGTATATATCTTGTAGTTCATTGTCACAAAGAAGAGACACTAAGCATCCAAAAGATGATGGAGTTCAGTGATTGTAGATGGTATTGTAAATATGTTAATTGAAGTTGCATGAATGATGTTTCATATCAATATATAATGATCAGATGTTAGTCTAGTTTTGTAGTCATATTTGTATGAGTAAAGGAAAACATCATGTGTAAGAAGAGACATAAGATGCAACTTAACACCACCATCTAAGAAGACAATAAGGTAATTATAATGTCTTATAGTGCATTGACAACTTATAACCAACATGTGGCAGGGAGTAAGGGATAATTACAGAGATAATTCAAAAGGCATAGGGACTCACATTTGAAGGATTGGTGTGATTTGGATAACCAAGATGGTAAAAGAACTCATATTGATAGAAGACAAGGAAACTCTAGCATATCTTAGAAATGTTTACTTAAACTTGGAAGCCATATTAGTATATTGAAATAATATGCAGTCTAAGAGGATACAATTGGAACTCATGAAAATGTTTCTAAACAAGTGCAATGTTTAAATAAGAAGAATATTCTTGAAAGTGATCAATTTTTCTAGCAGGAGAGTGTTGTGATGAAAAATGCAAGTTTGTATAACAGTTAATAATGATGCATGTGATGTTCAACAATATTGTAGACATTCCCATGTTTCGAGAGTTTCATACTCAGGGGGAGCTAGTTGAGAAATTGCTCTTCCCTTTGTCACGTGTTGTCAAAAGGGGGATAAAAAGAGAGAGTTTTGACATCAATTCCAAAGGGGGAGTTTTTTTTACCTTTGGCATGTTCTTCATTGATATTAAAATGTATTTGTCTCAGTATGATGATAATGAGATGACTATGAAAGACAAAGTCTAATTCTAGTAGACATGACAGTTGATGTATCCATTACAATGAGTATGTAATGTTGATGGAGTTTGGTAGATGATGTTGAGATTGTGTAGTATGATATGTTGCAAGAGGTGTTAGCAAAAATATGTTGTTAGTATTTGGTTGATCAAAATTTGTCAACAAATTTAAAGTCGTGTTTTAGTTGTAAGGTCATTGCATGAGACATTATTGGTATATATTGCTAAAAGGATGCTTTCTATATGTTTGCAATGTTATGACATTATTGTGATAGAATTGAGTGAATGCAAATAAAGTTTGATAATAGATCAAATATATGCAAATTTGAATGATATGCCTTGATTAATTTAAAATGTAGATAACAATTATGAGTTAAGTATGAGTATGAAATATCTTCATTATGATTGATAAATTAAGACTTGAGTTGCACTCAATAGATGATCATAAAGTTACATTATAGACTTCATATCATATTATCTTAGTGGTATAATACAAACATATTGATAAAAGATGAATCAAGAGAATATTATGCAAGTTTTTGGTCCCTGACATTGTGGTGACAAGAACAAAGTTCACTGCGACAAGAACATAATTCACAATGACAAGAATTTAGATATGTAGTGAAATTCTTGACTTCTGTCCAGTCTACCATAGGATCAGAACATCATGGTAACAAGAACAAAATAAAAATATTAGACACAAGTTTTAGAAAAACATTTTCTAAAAGTATATTAAAGTGGATGAATGCATTTAGTATCATGAGAAGTGTTAATCACTTAATAATATAATACTTGTAAAGACCATGTCTATAGTCAAATGCATGCCTTTTCATGATCGGCTTTCCAGATCTTTATTGTCAGCCAATTTCTTGTATATGTTTTTTAGTGGTATTTTATGTGACATGAATAACCATGATGTGTTATTACAAAAGTAAGAATGTAACTGATTGAAAAAATTGGTATATGATAACTTTTAATTGAAACCTAACTCAAAGCTACTCATTAAATTTTCATGAGAAACATAATGATTCAACTACTTGATGAAATGAGAAATAGGAAGGTAATTTGGTTTTTTTGGAGAATATGTGTGTTCGATGAGGGTGTGGAGAAATAGTGAATGTTAATGTTAATTATATTGTCAATGTTCACATAATGGAGAGATGTTTAGTAATGACATGAGTTATATGTGGTGAGTTGCATGAACATGTGAGAAAAAACATTGAAGGTGTAAGGTTTGAATGTCAATGTTGTTCTTATAGATTTAACCATGAATTATGATTTTTACTGGAATGATCGTTTGTGCGGATGAAGTATTTTGAAGTGAATATGAATAACAAGGCTATCTCTTGGCTTGTGTAGACACTTTATGGAGGTTGAAGATGAATGCTAACGTAATCCTATTTGATGTATAAAAATAAAGTTGAATGATGATTTTGATTTCACAATGAATTAATATCTTATCATAATAATCAACAAGGGTCTAATAATGGTAGTGAGCAAGGGTTTTGTAGAGAAGTACAAAATATATTGATGCTTGAGTTGGTAGTAGAATTGTTTATGGAAAAATATCTTGAGCGATTTTTTGTCCTCTTTTTTTTAGATACAAATATAATCTAGAGTACTAATGTTGTACTTGTAGATGTATTGTAAGGTGGTATATTGGTGTATTTTTCAAAAAAAAAAAAGAACATCGTGAAATATGCAGTATTGAAAGGGATGTTTGGTATAACCTGGTTTATCACTTTTATGAGAGATATTATTATATGGATTGAATGGAAGAAAAGTAACCCTCCCATGTAATATTGTTCTGGGATTTTTGTATAGGAGTGGGTGTGTAATACCCACCTCTTAGGTTGTTTTTCAGTTTGTGTATGCCAAACTCTTTTAGGCATTTTGATGTATGTGTGGTTAATTTAGTTGATCTTAAGGATACTTATGTGTTACATTTCAATATATTATTGATCCATTATCATTATGTCATTTCATTTGTGTATATGTGATTTAGGGTTATTTTATGATGCTTATGTATATGTTAGGATTTCATTTCGATTATGGTTTTCTGACAATACTAACCTTAGATTTATATGCACATAGATCATTGTATGTTTTCATTACTATTTGATTTGCTTGGTATGGTATGGAACAGAGTCATAGTTACTTGCTTCGACGAGATCCACACGATAACCTAGTCTCAACCATTGTTTTTCATATGATATATGCATGTATGTTTGTCTTTGTGATGACAGGTTTGCAGGTACCGGGCTACATCTTCCCTGAATTGGCAGGATTGAGCGTGCCCTATCGCATTAATCTCAATGTTAAGAGAGGGGAGATAGTTTCAGGTCCAGATCCTATCCTAAACCTAATTGTCCTAGTTAGTGGACAAAGTATCTGTTTGACTACCCTTACCGAATTCGAATAGTCGATAGGAATTCGTGTATCCCTTTCCTAGTGCTTGTTTGGTTTTGCATGTGTTTGATTTCAGGGGCTTGAGGTGATTATGTGGGTGTTAGATCATGTTATTTATTTAATTGAATATTATTGCAATTAATTATTAAATATAGGGTATTTAATTAATTGAAAATTAAATTAAATACCTATGTTTAATTGGAAG
>MU225369.1:517776-531173 GCA_018584345.1 Thuja plicata
CCCTCAAGTGGCTGCTAGGATTTGCTTATTGTAAGTAGTGGTAACAAGTGATAACATAATTAATCTAATTAGCCTGACCTAGTATTAAACTAATAAGATTAACGCCTCACCCATGCTTGAGTGCTAACATAGGCTAAGATGGAGGATGAGTAGATGCTTACCCCCCCTTCGAGGTGTGGTTCAAGCATCATTAGTGATCTTGTCTATATGAAAGGTCACTGATGTCGTGTATAGTCACTTGGGTGCCAGAATCCATTATGGTATTACCAGGTCATAACTCAAGGATGCGACGTACATGATGACACCTTCCTATATACATCTTAGGTTATCCTATGTGTGTCAGTACCTCTGGTGTTGTTTAGTGTTCCTTATTTTGGATTAGATTGTTTCTAGGATCTTCCTATGCATGGTGTATGAGGTCTTGAATGCCTTGTTTGTATTCTTGTTGTATACCCCGTGTGATGGGCCTGTACTATCTCCTCAGCATGGTGGGAGTGGACCTTTGGTTCCACGTGGTCGGGTGGTAGTGGTTCTTATTACCATTGAGATTCCGACGGATTCTTCTTCATGCTTGGATGTTCCTTATTGCAGTTTCAGCTTCATAGTCTTTTGGAGACTTGATCAGTTACTTGAGTTGTGTAATTGTACTTTATGTATATATTGGTTATCATCCTTGGAGGATGCATTGTATTGTTATTATGTATTATTACATACCCTGCGACTTGTGCAATGGATGTTGATTAGGTAGTATACCTTATGGTATCAGTTATATATGTAATCATTATTATTATGATGTATGTTATTGGTTTCAGATTATGTAACCTTTATGTCAGTTCTTTATTATTGTAGTTGTAGATTAGTTTGTTTAAGTAATTCTACGTCAAGGAACCCTCGAGAGTTGTAATCCTTGTTAAGTTGTATTTCATTTATGTCTTGTACTTCATTGTGCTACTTCCGCATTGTTATTTGTATTGTTTGTTAACTTTGAAAAAAAAATTATTCCGTGATCTTAGTGTTATGTTTAGGTTAAGTTCTCCTGGGTTCCCTAGCGGGGCATTACAGGGTGCTTCTAAATCAGTGAGGGGTTGGTGCTCCTAGAAGTAGGTGCTTCTAAATTAGAGAGGGGTTGGTTCTCCTTAGAGTGGGTTCTTGTAAAGAATGTAAAGGGGTTGGTGATCTGAACTTTGCTATTAAGGCACAATAAAAATATTGTTTATAGTGGTTTTTCACCTGTAAGGGTTTTCCACTCAAATCCTTGCGTCATGGTGTTACACTTATGTTTTTAATCTCTTAGATATTTTATTTGATGTGGTTGATTCTATCTTATGGTTTGATGTAAATTTTTATTACATCATCTTAAAAAATATATTGATGAATAATTTATATAGATCATTGATTCACACCCCCTCTTAGTGATCCTGATGTTCCAACAGATGCCACATGCAGCGAAAACTTTAGTGGTGATTATTCGCCATTTGGTGAATGTTGCATGTCGGAGACCTGGGAATTGGTGATTATTTTTTATATATTGGATTGACCCTATAGCTTAACATTTATTAATATTGGGTCCAATGCCCAGGCCCATCGCTCATCAATTTATTTAATTTTCTCCATTTCTTACACATTATCGCCAATGGAATATAATTTTTGATCCTGGTGAATTTAAATTTTTTTCCTATAATTTCTAAGCGACCCCAAATCAACGGCCTATATTCACCAATAGTTTTATACATATATATTTATAAGCGGCCTAAATTTTCTTGGCATTTTGTGGACGCATGTCTCAAACCTACGCAATTTTTCCAACTTTATTAATCATACAAAGGTATTGGATGACCCATATGATGAAATATTTTTCCATTAGTATACAAGGGAAAACAATTTTGAACCATCGGTAACACCAACATCGAAAGACAGGTTTAGTGCAACCCGATAGACAACTTTGCAAGGGAACCCGACAACAAAGTTTAAAGTGTAACCTGACAATGCAGGTTACAATGTAAACTAACGACATAGTTTACAAGTGGAACCCAACAATATAAACCGACAGAGTAACCCGACAGAGGAACCCGATAGAGAAAATGATAGAGGAACCGATAGATAGTTCACAAAGGAACCTGATATGCAGACTATAGAGCAACCCGAGCACCAGTCTACCGAGAGACAGTATAATCTTGAGAAATGTGGATCTGACTTACACATCAGATAAAACACTTGTGTTTTATATTTATCTTTTTTATTTGCTTTAAATCTATTTCTTGAGGGACAAGCAATGTAATTGTAATTTTTTTAATCAGTCTAACTGATTAGAAACATGCAAACTAGGAGATCAAGGTCAAGTTGTAAACCTTTGATCATAGAGTTATCATTGTTATGCATGAAACTCATTTAGGTAAAAAATAATTGTATAAATAGATGTGTAGTCAATCAGAACATGTGGATGTGATGATGATTGTAGCCACAAACACTTCTATGGATTAGAAATAGATTTTTATGCAGAGCGAAAACCAAAGATGAAATCAATTATCAAGAGCAAGATCCAAGGCTATTGAGTAGAATAAAGGTATTGATCAGTCGCTATAGGTGATACATTATATTCATGTAATATTTAATGGATATGTTATCAAAAATTCTAGACTACATATACTCAGGTCAATGAATATTTTTTACTACATTCTAACAAGTGTTGCAAATAGAAGAAATCCTTTGAGAAGGTGGATTTAAAAATCCTTTTGTAAATCTCTTAAGTGAGTGCACACTAAAGAGTGTTGATAAAGCTCTTAACAGAGTAGACCTTAACCAATCTCTACATGTTACTCCTAACAGGGTAAGATCATCAGAAGTGATCAAAATTGTAAGCCTTAACCGACCCCTTCCATTCTATAGATAGTGAAGTTTTGTGGGTTTCATCCCCACCGCAGTTTTTACCTTCTAACAGGGGTTTTCTGCATTACGAAATATTGTGTCATGTGTCAATACATTTCATGAATGTTTCTATGAATGTTTACATGCTAATTATGTTTATGAATTAATATTACATGCATAAAGATAGAATAACACTTATGGTTGGTAATACAAGCAATTGATTAGTAAAGGATAAAGGTTAAGTGATAAAAGTTTTAAGGGTACTGATTCACCCCTCCCCTCTCAGTACACACCATTCTATTATTTTCAGCACTATAATCTCCTCAGAAATAATAATAAAGACATGTTATAATTACATGGGCTTCACAAAATATTTATATACCTAATACCTCCCACTGAATTCACCAAATAAGGATTAGTATAAAAACATTATGATATCTCTATTTGATTGATAGTGAAGTTTTAGACTGTTGAGTGCAACTGCATATTGCATTGGCGAGTTGTGAATGCAATTTAATTTGAGGAAAAGGTAAGTGATACTTATTCTGCGACTTTATAATTTTGAGTTCATTATTATTTAGTAGTAACTAGTTAGCGAACAATGGTGACCAGGGAGACCTCAGACATGATTTTAGGGCAAATGAATCCAGAATCGTATTTATATATATTATAGTCTATTGTCACTTCTTCAACAATTTAACTTTTTTTTGGTACTGGAAGTGGTTGGAGAATGGAGATGTCGAACAAGAATAAGGGTAAGGCTCTTGCAAGTGGGAAAAGCCAAGAGAGGCCAGAAAAATGTAGAACCTTATCATTGTACTTTGGTCATGGTGTTGGAAATGTTTCTGTCCAAAATCGGGAAGCTACTTCATGACAAGTAGATTTTGAAGATTCACAACCTGAAACTACACGACATATTGAAGTAGGCAAACCTGATATCTCAGATCACGATGAACTTGAAGAAGATTTTTCGTTAAATACCTAGAGTAGCCATAATGATATAATTGACTTGGATGAGACTAATAATGTCAGAGATGATGATGGTGCAGGGAAAAAGAAAAGAAGAATTGTCAAAGAATTTTCAAATAGAATGGGTGTTAAAGTATGCATTCATTGAACCAGTGGACAATGCAATTGAAGGTCAACCTCTGGTAGAATGTAGATGTAATATTTACACCAAGATAAATAAGAAGGTAAATAGGTTGCAGTTAAAAATTGACACCATAGAGAAGCATGTGGGTAAAGTTTATGAAAAGAAAACCATAGATGGAGTTAAAAAATCAGTGATAAGATGGAAAACAAAGGAAGAATCTCTACATGTTAGGAATGTAGAATTATATAAATTTTAGCATAATATATAGACGAAGCCTACTCAAGTTAAAGACTCTATTGAAGCTTGTTTTGGAAAAGCATTGGAAGTAGAACTGATGGGAAAATTTGTTTAGTTAAGTGTTGTCTTTAATATTTTCAGAAAAGGGCATCCTATGATAGACTACCCATCATTGAGTGCTTTATTACACTTTCTAAAAGTTTTTAACTATCCTAACAGTCACTGGTCAATAAATAGTGGATGGGAATGGGCAAGTTGTCTTGCCGAGGTTGAAAAAGAGGATCTAAAGGAAAAAATCAAAGAGTCAAATTTTATTGCATTGTCTTTAGATGAGGTTACAATAGTAGATAATACTTCGTGGGTGTGCATGCATGTTTATACTATACACAATTTTTTCCACCAACGTCATCTACTAACTGTTTCTAAAATGAAGGATAATGCGACAACGAAAAATTTATTTGAAATAGTAAAGAGTTCTCTAATTGAATATGGAGGTATAAATGACATGATGATTGCCAATAAGTTGGTGTATGTTGGAGCGGATAGAGATTCAGTAATGCAAGACCATAGGGGAGGTCTTTGCACAAAGATACAATCATCTTGTGCACCCTAGGTTACTTCCATTCATTGCATGGCCCAAATAATGAATCTAGCATTTGGAGTTTTCAGCAAGCATGCTCCAGTACAAAAAATTGAATTTTTAATCAAAGACCTCTACCTATACTTCTATCAAAGTCCAAAATGATTGAGGGAATTTCAACACTTTGAGAAAGGACTAACCGACAGGAACAAGTTACTGAAGGATAATGATACTAGATGGATCTCTTTGGATGGACCATCACATTGAGTGTTTTTAGAATATCAATCATTGCTTGGTCTAATGAACTCAAGTCGTGAAGAAGCATGTCTACCCAAATTTTGTGAGTTGCTACAAAGTTCAAGTAATGTAGAGAAACTCTTAACGTTAGCAGGTCTTCTCCCCCTACTGGAGAAAATGAGAAATATAATGAAAAAGGCCCAACAAAAAGTAATGTATATTCCATAATATGCTACGCTTTGTAAATTGACATGCATGACACTTGATAATCTCTATCGATCATGTGATGATGTAAAATTTTCTAGATAGCTTAAAATCATAGATTTGGACAATCCTGACAATACCAATGTACTACTTTTCCAGGGTCGAGTCTGAGGAACCAAGAAGGAAGCATAGGAAGTGAATATCAAGTGTTAAAAGGGAAGACTTTACCAAGATCATTGAGTCTATAACTACTTCGGTCAACTTTAGAAGAGAAGGTGTCAGCATGATCTTAAGGAAAAACACTTTTTCGGCCTTTCGGCCCTTTCAGAATTTCGGGTACCTTGGTACTCTGAAACACCAAAATGGCTAAAAGGATGAAAGTTGGTCCTTTCAGTGTTTTCAGCATCTGAAAACACAAAAATTCTGAAGGTGTCTGCCTCTAAAATTTTGGTGTTTTGGACACCAAAACCACTGAAAGCATTGATGTCAAGACCCGTAGGTTATAAGTTGTGAAGGCTCCAGTTTGAAAAACACTTTGCATCCTCGATTCTAACTTTTTCTCAAGAGCTCAGAGCTTCAACATTTTTCCCTTCAGCCCTAAGCTTGACCGCACACATGCCTCCATCTTTTTTGTGTCATCCTCCCCGCTCCTAACTACTCCGAGGTAGGTCTTGTTCACATGCTTCTCATTCTCCTTCCCCTCCTGGTTTTCTTTTTAAGTTTTAGGGTTTTTTCCCCTAGTGCTTGTCAGGCCTAGGGTGTGCTGCCTCTTTCTCCCCTGGTCACTAAGGGCCCTTGGACACCTTCATTATCAAGGGAGATCCGTTTTTGTCAAGTTGGGATTCACTCTCTAGGTTTTTTGTGTTAGGGTTTTTTTTCTGGTCGCGACCTTTGTCACAGGTTTTTGGCCTCCAAAAGGCCAAAAACTAGGTCATGTTCATATGTCTTGTTGTTAGAGATTCATCCCTTTCGATGTTTTGAACCTCCAAAACACCGACAGGAATGAATCCCCAAAAGTGCCTCATCGTCATTTTTGAGACTCAAACTTTTCGACATTTCAGACCCCTGAAAGGCCCAAAATCACGACAGATCCAAGTCTCTAAGTCTTGGTCTTCAAGTTTCAGGACTTCAAATTTTCGGCATCGACGCTCACTGCACCAAAAAAAAAGTTTAGACTTTTGGATGCCAAAAGGTCTGAAGGAAATCATCGAGAATGATGGCTTTTTCACACTTTCATCCTTTTCGGCCTCTGAAACTATCTTCAGCTTTTGAAACCCCGAAAGTGTGAAAACCTGCATTCTTGGTGACTTAGGCAGTTTTGCTCTATTTTTCTTAGTTTAGTCAGCTTTCTTTCAGTTTGGTTTCTCAAATAAGATACTGATACTTTCATGTTTTATTATAGGAATTCCTAAGAAAAATATTACTTTTCCCATGAAGTACCAATACAAGGGGAACCCTCCCCCTTCAAAGATTGGCAACAAGCACAGTGAAATCACTGATACTGATATCAGGAATGTAAATTGGGATGAGTTCCTGACAAGATGCGCCCAACCCCAAGGAAGATCAGAGGATTGTACTTCATTTGTACTAGTAGGACTTATCAATGTAGCAGCCAACCCAGTGGCTGTAACCTCACTTGAATTAATCATGGCCTTGGCAAACCACTATGACTCAGACAAAAGGATGGTTCAAAACACAGAAGGTCAAGTAGTATTGGATATTAGGCCAGACATCATAGACGATGTATTCCACCTTCACAAAGGCATAGACAAGTTCTATGACTTCTTTATAGAGAAGGGAATCTTGTGGCTTAGGAACAAAGGGGATGAAGCATATGAGATAGTCAATGACAATTACCTCAAACAACCTCTCCCCAAAAATAATCTGGACAAGATAGACCAAACCTAAGGAGGGGGTACATGAAGGATGATATCAAAGCAACCATAACAATGCTGAGCTGAGTATATGGGTTACCACAATCCTCCCAACTGGAGAATTGGATGATTCTCTTGATTGAAAGACTCAAAGGCCGCAGGTCTAGGTTCGACTGGGGAACCATCATCAGTGACAGGTTGGATGAACAGCTTGTGGCAATAAAACATAACACCAAGTTTTACATGAGTACTTACGTGGTGTACTTATTAGCAGCCCAGGCAAATTAACTGGGACTCACCAAGTGGGGAAACCTAAATGATCCCAACACATGGCCTTACATCGTATACCTCCAACTATAGAAGAGGGCAAAAATGTCAGAGGATAGCCCAAACTATAGGATAGTCAATGACGCTTTCATCTTTGCAATCATCTGATCCATTGAAGGTGATTTTGAAAAAAGGATGTCAAAGGAAGCAACAACTAAGATAAGAGCCATAGGGGCCTATTATATTCAATTCAAGACCTTCAACTACATTCGGATAGAAAGATCAATGATAAAACCCAAGAAATTGCCTAGATATCCATCTGACTGGATAATCATTGTGGAGATGGCCTGACAACTCACTGATGCATATGAGCACATAAAGCACAAGAAGAAGAACTGTTGGGATTTTCCCATCTCATTGGGACCATATACCTTACAGGATATGAAGGTCTACAAGTTTCTGGCCTTTGAATGGGATGACCACCCCCTACAACTTTACAAGACAATGTAGCCTCATTTTGATCCTATAGGCACTTACAAGCACATTATTGGCAAATTCTACATTCACGAACCACACGTGGAGGATCATTGGATGAACTATGTGGATGACCATGAGGTCAGGAAACAAGATTACTATAGGATGACCCTTACCCTAGAAAAGGAAGTCATAAAGACCCTTATTACCCCTAAAGTTTGGGAGTATGATTCAAACGAGGTCTTGGAGGCAATTTACACCAATGAAAAGATATATGATAGGCCCATCATGAATGCAGAGGTTGACAAAGATGAAAATGACAACATTGATTTCTGGGCAAGGCATGTGATGAGAACGATAGAGGAGTGGATTAAGAGGCTCTATAGGATGAGCCCAATACTGGTGAAAACATTGATGGATCCACCCAAACAAGTGGATAAACAACACGGGGAGAAAAAATAGTGCCAAAGTATAAGAAGGCACCACCGCAGAAACCAAGCACGATGTATGGCCATGAACGTGCGATGGAATATGGTTCAAACCCAAGGCCCAAGGCTCCCAAGACAAGAATGACTGGATAGATAGATTCCCCCATGGTCCCAGCACAAGTTGCATCAGGTGAAGGACCCTCCACTTTAGGACAATATTTTCCCTCTACTGGAAAGAGCAAGAAGATATACAAAAGAAAGAAAGCTTCTATGTCCCTACAATTGGAGACCGTGCAAGAAGAATTGTAAGAAGATGAAGAAGAAGATGTCCCTCTAATTAAAAGGACAAGTTCTCACAAAAGGAGAGAAAAGGAGACTAGTCAGAAGCAGCAAGAAGATCCCAAAGAGTAAGATAACCCCTTAGATGTGCTTGGATCAGATGAGCTCCAAATATCAGACTTTGAAGGTCTGGAAGGTTTCTCAGACCAGGGCCAAGATACATCAGGATATGCGACTAGATATGAGGTGGGTGGTCCCTCTCTCTTCCAACCCTAGGTAACCTTAACTCCACCTCCCACTTAATTTACTAACCCAAACCCCAGTATACCTATTATGGGAAAGAGCTCCAAAATGGATCACGGGCTCAGAAATCAAGAGTCCGCACTCACCCAAAAAGTGCCTGGAAAATAGCCCAGAGTAGAAGCCATTCCTATTACAATCCCCCCCCCAACATTTCTGCTCCACCAACTACCATCCCACCTCCTATTCCATCTCCCCCATCATTTCTCCAGACTCCACCAACTACTCTTCCACCACTGATTCAAAATCTCCCAACACCTACTCCAGCATCATTGAGCCCTTTTCTTTGCCACATCCCAACTCCTGGAGGGTCAATAAACCTAGAGTCTATGTCACCTTTTGAAACCACACTGAAGGTCATGACCGGTCTCAATATAGAAGTGTCAGCTAGCTCCTCGTTCGGTGAAAATAGAGGCCAAGAAAAACAAGATGAGGTAGGGGAAGAAAAGGATAAGATAGAGGAAGAAAGGGAGAAAGAAGGACACCAAGAGGAGGGGAATGAAGATAGGAACAAGGAGAAGGGCTAGAAGAAGAGGTGACCCCAGGGTCCCAAAATTTGGATTCCATTTTACAAGTTGCCCCATATGAGCCAGTCACCGCATCTAGTAAGCCCACATGGTTTACTAGAGAAATCCAGTTACAAAGGAGAACTTATATAGATGATGATGAGAGGGAAACTATAGACATAGCATCCAGAGGGCAAGAATTTCAGTAGAAAATGGTCATATTACCAATGCAGACAATTTCCTATGTCACACAAGACACTAGGGGACGCTGGAAGGTGCGGGTGGCAATCCCATCCGCCAGCACCTCTCAAGCCCAAACTACTTTAGAAGACTAGACATTTAAGGAGGTAGATTCGGGGGAACCTACCAGTGAGGGGAGAAAGACACTAGCAGCCTTAGGGCTCAAACATGCCCTAGGTTTTATGAGTAAAGATGAAGAGACCATAAAGGCCTTGACTAAACAAAATGAAACCTTGAAGAGGTTTATCCACAAAATGGTTAGTCCCATCAACCCTAACTACCCAGAGGCCTCACTATAGGCAGTATTGGATAGAACAAATGCCCCAAACTTACCAGCAGGTCTAACTCCCTCCTTCATCAACGCGAGTGCAGATTGGAAGGAGGATTTTGAGTAATACAGGGAAGGTGCTATCAGGCAAATATTCAAACCTTACAGTGTTATTCTAATAGAGGCTATGAATTTTATAGATTTGATGATGAATGATTGTGGCCTGGAATCAGAGACCAGCAAATGGAGAGCTGCCATCTAAGACCTACAGATCATTAGAAAACAACACTTCTATATTTTGGTAAAAATATATGAAGGTGAGGAGCTAGACAAATTTGAGACATGGATCAAGCACATAACCAAGATAGTTGGTATTTATGAGAAATATAAAGCTTCCATATTGGATAAGTAGAAGGAGGTCTTGGAATGGGTCGAGGAAATATATATCTTTTTCACAGGGATCAGCATTGACTTATACCAACATTAAGATAAGCATGTCTTACGGCCATCCAAAGAAGTGGTCCAACAATTCAAGGAAATTATGGGATGTATAGGGACTAAGGAAGCCCTGCAATAGTTGTTCTATTCAAAGGAAGAAATGATGAAGGTGACCAATCACGTAGAGGAAATCCAATTCTTCACTTTCAAGGTAACTACCTTTAAAGAAAAGCAAGAACGGAAGGTTAACAGGGAAAAGAGGAAAGAAATAAACTACGAGGAAGTCCAGCAGATCATATAAAGGCTCTGGGCTGCACACATAGAGGTATTCTCAAATTGACCCTTTGGACCATGAAGAAGTTTTGGAAAAGAAGTCCCCCCCACACTTAAAGATTTCCCTAAGGTATTTTTCATCTTTTCAGCCTTTCGGCCCTCGCAAATGATCTGACCCTTTGGCCTTTTGGCTTTCCAATATTTTTGGCCTTTGGAACTATAGAATTTTTGGCCTTTCGGGCTTCAAATTTTTTTGGCCTTTCGGCCTTCTGAGTTTTCAGCCTTTTCAACCTTCTGGGTATTTCAGCCTTTTCGGCCTCTGACAGATCCAAACTTTGAACCAAGGTTTCGATGATAGACACTTAGAAGATTTGACAGTAGAAAAATTTTGGAGTTAAGGTCGGGGTCCAAAAATATGGGTGTTTCCAAAGAGATCACATTTTTTCACACCAGTTGAACTCGAGATCTAGTTGATGGTCAGCTTGAGTTTGTTTCGAAAGAGCTAAGGGTTCCCTATTAGTCTCCACCATCAGAAGAGATTCCAGATGAAGATCCCAAGAAAGACTTCCAGAAACAAGAAGAAGACTCTGAGTTCTCTGAAGAAACCCCTCCTTTTCTTTTTCTTCTTGGCGAGTTTGACCCTCCTTGCATGGGCAAACTAATTGTAAATGGGTTCATGAATCCATGCAAGTTATCTAGTGTCAGTTAAAATGGTTTCCCTTCTAGTAAAGTTTTAGTTTAATTTATTTTTTCTCTCTGATGCCCTAAATTTGGAATTCAGATTTGTGGATCAAATTCTATATATTGTAATCACAAAATCAATGTAAGGGTCAGATTCTTAATGCAATAAAGATATACATTTGGTGATTCATTCATGGTGTGTAGATTTCTTCTACCTATGCAAAATTATTGAATGTATGCTTGCATTATTCATTATTTTCAGAGAGCCTCTTGTTTATTGTGCTTTGAATTCGCATTTCTTTTAGTTGGAGTTTGTTGTTGTTTACTTTACCTTGTTGTGATGAATGCAGGGAAGAGATCATCTTTGGGCTTAATGATAAATCTATCTCGTGGGTGTGCACATCTTGGAGGCTTCGCAATTTGATCAATTTTGAATATCTTGTATGATTAAATATGTCCTATCTCCAAACACTTGCATCCATGGGGTAGTGAATTGTGACTTGGTCTGATTTATGCTTTGTGGGTTTACACCAAATCTCTCCCATCATTCAATTCACAAGGAAGGGTTTACAAACGGTTTATGTCCATAGGACTTCATTTTCAGTCATTTGCTTATTCCTCGTTACTCTACTCCCTACTCTCCTCCATCTCTTAAATTCTGGAAAAATCTAAACATCTTTAAAATACAAAAATTGCATTCTATTTACAACACCCATATGTTAAAATGGAAAATACCAAAAACAAGAGCTAAAGTGTTTTTTTCAGTTTGATGTCTTGAACAAACTAGCAAAGGCCTCCTCGTGAAAAATATCATTTATCTTCAACTGAGTAACCAAGAAAGTTGTGACCCGACCCTAGAGAACCTTGCAGGGAATAACCCTGTTATTCTTTCAAGAGAGGAAATCGAATCTCAAGATCCTAGCAAGTTGGCTTGTGTCAAAACAATGCTCAATAGAAGTGGCGCTAGGAGGGCCTCAAGACTCAAAAGCTAGATAACATTGGATCTTTCTCTCTAGAGAGATTTGAGTGAGTGCTTGGATCATCTCTGAAGAGATGCGAATTCCTTGAACTCACCCATCATCATGAAGCTCGCAGCGACAAAGGAAAGATCCTAAAGAGCCTATCGCTATGTTCAACCATCATTTTCACAAGATGTGTCAGAATTTGGAATCTCCTTACACCATACTAGAAGAGGCTGTCATACAAGTTTACTTAAAAACATTGGATCCTTTTACCTCAATCTTTATAAGGAGGCTTCCCTCGATGGATAGAGACATGATGGAAAAGGTGTATAATGAATCCATCATGTGCACCCAGCAGATGGACCCACAAGAAGGGAGTTATGTAGCGATACCTATTATGAATAACCTTGTTTTCCCACATATGTTTGCAGCAAACAATAAGCTCCGGCCACTCACACGCCTATGTTGAACCCCATTCTGGCACAACCATTTGCAGCCACACCCCCATCTATTACTTATCCGGGTTATGAAGCTCACAAGACATCATTTGTAGAGCAAAGAGTTGTGCCCCAAGTAGAGCCTGATTCTCTCATGGCCTCTATATTGGATGTCGTGAAGAAGAAATTATCCCAACTCATCAACGAGCTCACCTGGATGTGTATGTGTTAATTTTGGCCTTGTTAATCAACCACACACTTCAACATAGTCCTTCTTCACCAGGTACAAACAAGACTGAATATGAGTTATTCATCCTGCCTGTCTGCGTGATTCGACCTGTTGCCTTCTATCTAGATGAAGTTTTTGAAATTGCTCTCAGGACGAGAGTCTCACAACCATAGACCAATCTAAGAATGAAGGATTTATCATGATAAGTGCAATGCAATGCAAGATTATGCTAAGAAATGAAATATGAGAGATTTAAGCTAACACATGATTTCAATGCAATTTAGTCTAGAAATTGAAACTATCTTATTTGCAAAATGAAGTTAATCTATATGATATTAAGAAAAAAAGAGACAACAATTCAGTATTCTAACCATGCAATTTTGAGTAAAGTTTTCAGGGGGTTTGAATGAAGAAAGAGAGTTCTTTTATAGACTCTGAGAGGATCAGAATAGAAAATTTCCTGTTTTGAAATAAAACAACTAGAAAAGCCAGTTAAAAATAGAAAGCTTTATTGAAAAGAATTCA
>MU225369.1:548097-570408 GCA_018584345.1 Thuja plicata
AAATAAATATGACCTCATAATTACTTTTTCTCAATTATCTGAATATTAAATTCAATTATTGAAAATGAGGATATTTATTTAATAATTAAATATTATTTAATTCCTTTTCATGTGTCTCAGCTAAAGAAGGTGAATTTAATTTAATTAAAGTGATAGGAATTTATTAATTAAATTAATTTGATCATAGGGTTTGTTTATCCAAATAGATATTTAGGAATTAAATATGATGTATGATTAATACAGATTTAGGATTTTCTGCATTTGACACTTAGGTCGAGTAGAGTCAGTGAAAACTCAGAATTTCCTAGTACAATAGGACTTTGATGATTTAGAAGAATGACAAATGCAACAAAATTAGTTAGATTTGCAAGATGCCAATTTTGGGGTGTTACAGGATGAAGTTGAATCCATCTCAGAATCAAGGTGGGTATCAACATGCACCTACCGGTCCAAATACACATCCTCAAAATCCAAATCAAAATTTCAACACATACAATAACAACAATGGAAATACACAGGGTAAGACATTTGGGCAGCAAAGACCAAACAGGCCATGGAACACTAGACCCAATAATGGCAGCATCCCAGCAGACAATGCCAATGCTTACAAGGCATTAGAGGCTAATTTTGTTGGGGCTCCAAATCCACACCAAGGTAATAAGGGGTATGGGAGAAACTCCCATGATCATTACATCCAGAATCTAGAGGAGCCTCCAGTGTAATTTAATGCTATGGTGTTTGATTCATATGGTTCTGGGCATGAGGGAGATTTAGATGCTTTTGCAGGAGAAGATGAGTTCATGTTTCCTTTCCAAAAAGAGAATGAACCTGAGTATTCCAAAGTACACACTTTCCAAAATGATCAAAGAAACTCATATAACCTTTAGAGTAGAAAGGAGCCTCTCACGGATGGTATTCCCCCAAGAAAACAACTAACCCCACCAAATCCTTAGGCTAGTAACAATCTCATGCCTCCTAAAGGTTCGAATGGTCCTACACCTCCTAAAACAAGTATGTATGTCAGCTACAGGGGTGCGGCATGGTCAAGTGACAGATACAACATAGTTGATGAACTAAAGAAAACCAAAGCAAACATATCTATGTTCAAATTACTGCAAGGTTGCCCGTCCCAGAAAGAGGCCCTTCTAAAATCTCTGGACCACTCAAAACCTGGCTCGTCGACCAACAATGCAAGGGAACCTACATCTAGCATCAACACATTCGAGGCTTTCCCCGCTATGTTCAAAGATAGGATGGAGGTCCCACCATTCTTACTCAATCTATGGATGTTTAGAAAGAACTTACACAATTGCCTGATTGATTTAGGAGCTTCATGCAACATCATGCCTTTGTCAATTTGTCAGAAGTTGGGGATGGTGCCCCAAGTAACAAACCAAGTGGTCATGAAATTAGATAAAATCAAGGTCAAGGTAATCGGTGTGCTTAAAGATGTACACATCCAATTAGTTGCAGATCCCAAAATACAAGAATGCATTAATGTACATATAGTAGACATACCTGAAGCTTATGGGATGTTGTAAATTTGAGAATGGACCAAGCGCCTGAGAGGTTGGATTTCCATAGATTTCACCCAGTTGTGGCTACCATGGAGAGGCCTAAACAACTAGATCAAGATTGCTGCAAAGCCTAAATTAAGATAGATGATCATCGAGTACAATGCCCTGAATGAAGTCATGTTCACCCAGATGGACCTGGGTACTTATTGGATGGATGACATCCTCATGTTCCAAATCTAAGAGGACCTAGAATCAGACCACTGCCCTATTCTAGGTCTCTTAGAGTCAGATATCAATGATGAAATCTTCCAACACTTCATCAAAAACACTATGGTCAACCTACAACACTTGGGACAAGATGCAGATCCTAACATTTTGTTACTACCAGGGTACTGTCAATTACACCAAGCTAGCCATTTGAGTTCACATGCCCCAGTTCCTAGGACGTATTATCAAGGGTGTTGAACCAAATCACCTTGTCAAGTAAGATATCAAAGACCCCTATGATAAAAAAGGATACCCTCAAGACCAAGCACAAGAATAGCATCCCGCCAGAGGTAGATGTCCTAGTTCCTACAATCACCTTGAGCCAAGATCAGGATAGTGGGTCAGATTCTGATGACAGAGGCCCAGCCTTGAACATACTTAGGGAGTGGAGTACCTTTGATGATGGAGCATGCCCCCCTTACAAAGGAATGTTAGAATACAAGGGCGGGGAAAGCACTAAGATCACCGAACCCAGGCATACCCAAGGTATAGGAGAATCAACCTCTTTTGACAGTGATGGGGAGAAAGGGTGGAGACTTAAAACCAAGGACCCTCTAAAGAGAAAATAGGCCAAAACAAACCCAGCCAAACAACCCCAGATATGGAAATTGTTCTTTGATGGTTCCAAATGTAAATAGGGAGCAGGTGCAGGGATCAAATTGATCAACCCGAGAGGTAAGTCTTTCTATGCCGCTTATAGGTTACAATTTATGTGCACTAATAATGTTATAGAGTATGAAGCATTGATTCACAAACTCCTCTTGGCACAAAAGAAAGGAATAAGAATCCTGACAGTAGAAGGGGACTCTCAATTGGTTGTCAAGCAGATCCTTAGTCAATATACTTACAATGACAAAAGACTCTTAGCCTACCGGAATAGGGCATGGGACCTGATCAACAACTTTGGTGCTTTTGACATCAAAACCATCCCAAGAAGGAGAAATGTCATCCCTGATGCCTTGGTCGTGTCGGCTAGTTCATTACATCCAATGGAAAAATCCAAGCTAACAAAATTCTCAGTTGAACTTATTGTAGCTCCGGCCATTCCAGACAACGTCACTAACTTTCAAGTCTTCTAGGATGATCAACACATTTTGGAGTTTATCATGTGTGCCGGTGTGTTCGAAAAACAAATCATCGACAAGGAAAAGGAAGGTAAAGAAACCGTTGAACCCGAAGCTCCTGATGATCAAGGTGTTATAAATCTGAGAACTAATGCCATACCCAAAGAGATGGTAGAACTAGAGAGGATTTTTTACAGCGACAAGATTGTAGTAGGGAGATGCCTAGATGCAACATTGGATGGTAAAGAATGTGATACCTACAACCTTGAAACAAAAGAGGAACCTAGGGAGGTCCACATTGGAAAGGTAGAAACCAAAGACTAAAAGGAGAAAATGGTCCAGCTCCTCACTGAGTATCGAGATGTCATAGCATGGAGCTATGAAGAATTAAAGACATATGACACCTCAGTCATAGTACACAACATCCCTCTGAAACTAGATTCTAAGCCTTTCCAGCAGAGGCAAAGGCCTGTGAACCCTACCATGGAACCCTTGATTCAAAAGGAGGTTCATAAGTTGCTCAATGCAAGGATCATCTTTCCAATTTGGCATTCCACATGGGTTGCAAACCTAGTACCCATAAGAATGAAAATTGGGGAGATTAGATTGTGCGTGGATTTTCATAACCTCAACAAATCTTCTTAGAAGGAAAATTACCCGCTCCTGTCTCTCGATGAAGTACTAAAAAAAGTCAATTGGTCCCAAATGATGTCCTTTCAAGATGGTTATTTAGGCTACAACCAGGTGATGGTGCAAGAGGAAGATAGGTTGAAAATAGTGTTCACAACCAAATGGGGAACCTTCACCTACCGTTGGATGCCTTTCAGACTGATTAACATAGGGGCTACTTTTCAGAGGGAAATGGACATAGCTTTCAAAGGACTAGTTGGGAAGTACATTATCATCTACATGGATGACCTCACAATTTTCTCAAAATAAAGAGCTGGCCATTTAAGTGACCTTAGAAAATTCCTTCAAAGATGTAGGGAATTCAGGATTTCCCTCAATCCCAAGAAAAGTGTATTTGGGGTAACTGAAGGTAAACTCCTAGGACATATAATCTCAGAGAAAGGGATAGACATAGATCCTGAAAGGGTGGAAGCCATTCTAAAATTGACACCACCGCAAAGCCATAAAGAGTTGAAATATTTCTTCAAGAAGATCAACTTCGTAAAGAAGTTCATTAGTGGTTTTGTAGAGATAGTAAAACCGTTGAATGACATGCTCAAGAAGGATGCCAAGATTGAATGGACTCTCCTAGCCAAGAAATATTTTGAGGAGATTAAGAACACCATCGCTATGACACCAGTCCTAGTCAACCCAGACTATACTATCCCTTTCAAGGTTTACTCTTTTGCATCTGAGCACTCATGTGTAGGCATCCTCATACAGAAGAAGAACAGTGAAGATGAAAGACCCATAGCTTTCATGAGTTTCCCTTTCAAAGATGCTGAGCTCAAGTACCCAAACCTGGATAAATAGTCATTTGCTCTTGTCAAAGTAGTGAAAACATTCAGACATTACATCTTGAGAAGTAAAGTCATTGGGGTAGTTCCAAACACAACCGTAAAGTCCCTTTTGATGCAAAATGAGCTAGGAGAGCAAAGAGGAAAATGGATGGCCATCCTCCAAGAGTTTGACCTTGAAATCCAATCAATGAAACTAGTAAGGGGCCAAGGCCTGATGAAGCTGATCTCTAAAGTTGAAGAAGTACTAGTTTGCCAAACCTAAACTGATCAAGGTGTGATCAGTGATGTATGGTACCAAGACATCATGTATTATCTACTGTAAAACTGTTGCCCAGAGGAAATGAGTGGTTCTCAGAGAAGAGCCTTGAGAATCAAGAGTAGCTCCTACATGTTGAAGAATGGATGATTGTACAAACATAATTATGAAGGCCTATACCTAAGGTGGTTGGAGAGACTCAAGGAAAAGTAAATCCTAGAAAATTTCCATGACAAATATAGAACGGGACATGGGTCAACTGACGCAACCGCTCACCAAATCTTAAGGGTAGGATATTTTTGGCCTACAATATTCAGAGACACAAGCGAACATGTGAGATCTTGCAACACTTATCAAACTAGCACAACTCGAGAGAGAAATACCACAATTCCCCTACAACCAGTATATGAGGTACGCCCGTTTGCCCAATGGGGCTTAGATTTTGTTGGAATGATTAACCCCCCTCCATCTGTAGGACACAAGTTCATCCCAATGTCTACTGACTACTGCACACACTGGATGGAAGCTCAAGCACTGAAGAATTGTACCACAAAGGTCATGACTAGATTCTTGGAGGAGTGCATCATAACCAGGTTTGGGATGCCATTTTATTTGGTATGTGATAATGCCCCCTCTTTTTCTTCAGCCTCGCTGACGCAATGGGCCTTCGAGAATTAGATAATCCTCAAGTTCTCTTCAAATTACTATCTGCAAGGCAATGGTGTAGTAGACTCTACCAATAAGAACTTAACAACAGTGATCAAGCACCTCCTGGATGACAACCCTAGGGATTGGCATGCGCAATTGAAGTACACTTTGTGGAATGATCGCGTGAGGATCAAAAATGCCCTAGGGACATCTCCATATGAGCTAGTTTATGGCATGCAACTGGTCTTCCCTATGAACTTAAAAATCCCAGTCCTCAGATTCATGGACCAATATGTGGGAGGAGAAGACTGAGTCCAAGTCTAGCTCATGAATCTCCTTAACTTAGAGGAGAAGCGAACATCGACTCTGGAACACGTATCAAAACATCAAGCCATAGTCAAGAGGTGGTTCAATAAGAGAGCCACCATTAAATCCTTCAAGATTTCTGACCTTGTCCTCATGTGGGATAAGGTGACAGAAAATCTGGGTAGCCACACCAAGTTCCAAAGATTGTGGACTGGCCCTTATCAAATATCAGAGATCCTGGGGGAAAACACTCTTAGGATCAGCACATTGAATGGAGAGTTGACCCCATTTTCAGTCAATGGGAAATTCCTTAAACATTATTTTGAATCCTAAGAGGGACTACCTTCCATCCCTTATACCATAGTCCCCCTTTTTTTGGTCCTTTCCTTTATTTTCTCTTTGTTTCTTCATCGCCCTCACTCTCAGTCATTTCTTCCTTTCTTTTGTCGGGGCTCGTTTGTTGTTTTGGGTCAGTGTATTCTCGGATCCATTCCAAAGTAGTCCATAAATAAGAGCAAGGGTATTTCTCAGTCAATTCTCCAAAATAAATGTGCAACATGAAAAACATTTTCCAAAAGGCAAAGTGATGACAACTATCAATGATCAACAAGAACAAGTTCAAAGCTTGGTCATCCTGATCATGAAATACACTAAAAGGAAACACTCAGAGAGCAATGGTTTCTTGAACATTTGACAGTTGTGACCAACACTAGTGCGTAGATTTGGGTGCCCACCAATCCCAGAACCCAGGTCTGAATGAATGCAAAGGCAGTGGTAAAAAGAAAAGAGAATAGCTAAAGAGAGAAGAAAAGAAAGCACACAAAAAGAAAAGTGTCCTAAAGAGGCCACAAGTGTGAAATCTGGGTGACATAGCCTAATCGTTTCCTGGATCAGATTAAATATGAAAAGAGAATTTCATTGCTATAAAACTAAACACATGGAGTACACAAACATTTGGGGCTCAACACATTTCAAGAGTACACAGAACAAGTAAAATGACTGTCCAAAGGACATAAATCTCAAAAGGCAAGAAAACTACAACCTAGCAAATGGAGCAGACTTGGGCGACTATGGAAACCTCTACCAGGGCTATGAACGCCCGACTAGCAGTAGAGAAAGGTTATATTTGGGATTTGGGGAAAACTTTGTTAGGGCTATGAACACCTGATTGGAAACAAAGCTCTTTCTAGGAAGCCCTGGTCTACTTGGCCAAGGTTGGGAGAAATTGATAGACATTCTGGTTACCACAATCAAGGGTCAAGGAATGAATACACATGAACACATACTGGGAACTAGTAGAGAACCTTAGATTGAAAATCATTGAAAGATTGGTTGACACCAACACCTCTTGGCCTTGTTCTAATGCAAAGTTATATCCTAGAAGAGTAATGATGATAGAGAAATGCCTTGGTCATTCCTCCTTTTGTCAGGCTATTTGTTGTGGGTCCACATCACACACCCCATCTTTTTGGTCCTCTGACCATGGGGACCTCCCTTTTTTTTGCTTTGTGGTTTTTTTGGTCTTGTTTTCCCCTTTCATTCCTTGCTTGGTCAGCTTCAGAAGAGAAGGCGTCAGCATGATCTTAAGGAAAAATGCTTTTTTGGCCTTTCGGCCCTTTCGGCGTTTCGGGGACCTTCGTACTCCGAAACATCAAAATGGCTGAAAAGGCTGAAAGTAGGTCCTTTTGGTGTTTTCAACATCTGAAAATATTGAAAGTATGAAGGTGTTTGCCTCTGTACTTTTGGTATTTTAGACACTGAAACCACCAAAAGCACTGAAATCAAGACCCATAGGTTATAAGTTGCGAAGGCCCCGGTTTGAAAAACACTTTGCATCCTCGATTCTAATTTTTCTCAAGAGCTCGCAACTTTAGCATTTTCACCTTCAGCCCTAAGCATGACTGCACACACACCTCCAGCTTAATTGTGCCATCCTCCCCACTACTAACCACTCCAAGGTAGGTCTCGTTTGCATGCCTCTCGTTCTCCTTCCCCTCCTGGTTTTCTTTTTAAATTTTAGGGTTTTTTCCCGCTAGCGCTTGTCTAGCCTATGGCGTGCTGCCTCTTTCTCCCTTGGTCTCTAAGGGTCCTTGGGAAATTTCATTTTCATGGGATATCCATCTGTGTCAAGTTGGGTTTCACCCTCTAGGTTTTTTGTGGAGATGGCTCGGCAACTCGCCGATGCATATGAGCACATAAAGCATAAGAAGAAGCACTGTTGGGATTTTCCCATCTCATTGGGACCATATACATTACAGAATATGAAGGTCTACAAGTTGTTGTCCTTTGAATGGGATGACTACCCCCTATAGCTTTACAAGACAATGCGGCCTTGTTTTGATCCTATAGGCACTTATAGCCACATTATTGGCCAATTCTACATTCATGAACCACACGTGGAGGATCACTAGATGAACTATGTGGATGACCATGAGGTCAGGATCTAGGATTACTATAGGATGACCCTTACACTAGCAAAGGAAGTCATAAATACCATTATTCCACCTAAAGTTTGGGAGTATGATTCAGATGAGGTTTTGGAGGCAATTTACACCAATGACAAGATATATGATAGGCCCATAATGTACGTAGAGGTTGACAAAGATGAAAATGATGACATTGATTTCCAAGAAAGGCATGAGATGAGAATGATAAAGGAGTAGATTAAGAGGCCCTATAGGATGATCCCAATACCAGTGAAAACACTGATGGATCTACCCAAACAAGCGGATAAACAATGCGGGGAGAAAAACATAGTGCCAAAGTACAAGAAGGCACCACCGTAGAAACCAAGCATGGTGTATTACCATGAATGTGACATGGAATATGGGTCAAAACCAAGGCCCAAGGCTCCCAAGATAAGAATGACTATATAGATAGATTCCCCCATGTTCCCAGCACAAGTTGCATCAGGTAAAGGACCCTCCACTCTAGGACAATCTTTTCCCTCTACCGGAAAGAGAAAGAAGATATACAAAAGAAAGAAAGCTTCTCTATCCCCACAATTGGAGACCGTGCAAGAAGACTTGCAAGAAGAGGAAGAGGAAGATGTCCCTCTAATTAAAAGGACAAGGTCTCACAAAAGGAGAGAAAAGGAGACTAGCCAAAAGTAGCAAGAAGATCCTTAAGAGCAAGATAACCCCTTACATGCTCTTCGATCAGATAAGTTCCAAATATCAAACTTTGAGGGTCTGGAAGGTTTCTAGAACTAGGGCCAAGATATGTTAGTGTATGTGATTGGATATGAGGTGGGTGGTCCCTCTCTCTTCCAACCCTAGGTAACCTTAACTCCACCTCCCACTCAATTTACTAACCCAAACCCCAGTATACCTATTATGGGAAAGAGCTCCAAAATGGATCACAGGCTCAGAAATCAAGAGTCCACACTCCCCCAAGAAGTGCCTGGAAAAGATCCCACAATAGAATCCATTCCTGTTACAACATCCCCCCACATTCCTACTCCACGAACTACTGTCCCACCTCCTATTCCATCTCCCCCATCATTTCTCCAGACTCCACCAACTACTCTTCCACCCCTAATTCCAAATCTCCCAACACCTACTCCACCATCACTGAGCCCTTTTTTTTGCCACATCCCAAATCTTGGAGGGTCAATAAACCCAGAGTCTATCTCACCTTTTGAAACCACATTGAAGGTCATGACCGGTCTCAATACAGAAGTGTCAGCTAGCTCGTCGGGCGATGAAAATAGAGGCCAAGAAAAACAAGATGAGGCAGGGGAAGAAAATGACAAGACGGAGGAGGAAAGGGAGAAAGAAGAAGGACACCAATAGGATGGGAATGAAGGAGTATGAAGATAGGAACAAGGAGAAGGGCCAGATAAAGAGGTGACCCCAGGGTCCCAAAATTTGGATTTCATTTTACAAGTTACCCAATATGAGCCAGTCACCGCATCTAGTAAGCCCACATGGTTTACTAGAGAAATCTAGTTAAGAAGGAGAACTTATACAAATGATGATGAGAGGGAAACTATAGACATAGCATCCATAGGGAAAACATTTTAGCAGAAAATGGTCATATTACCAATGTAGACAATGTCCTATATCACCCAAGACACTAGGGGATGCTGGAAGGCATAGGTGGCAATCCCATCCGCCAGCACCTCTCAAGCCCAAACTACTTCGGAAGACTACACCTTTAAGGAGGTAGATTTGGGTGAACCTACCAGGGAGGGGAGAAAGACACTAGCAGCCTTAGGGCTCAAACATGCCTAGGTTTTATGAGTAAGTTGAAGAGACCATAAAGGCCTTGACTTAACAAAATAAAACCTTGAAGAGGTTCATCCATAAAATGGTTGGTCCCATCGACCCTATATTCCCCTAGGCCTCACTATAGGTAGTATTGGATAAAAGAAATGCCCCAAACTTACTAGTAGGTCTTACTCCCTCCATCAAAGAGAATGCAGATTGGAAGGAGGATTTTGAGCAATACGGGGAAGGTGCTATCAAGCAAATATTCAAACCTTATAGGGTTATTCTAATAGAGGCTACAAATTTGATAGATTTGATGATGAATGATGGTGGCCTGGATTCAGAGACAAACAAATGGAGAATCACCCTCCAAGACCTATAGACGATCATTAGAAAATAGTGCTTCCAAATCTTGGTAAAAATATATGAAGGTGAGGAGCTAGACAAATTTGAGACATGGATCAAGCGCATAACCAAGATGGTTGGTATTTATGAGAAATCTCAAGCTTCCATATTGGATAAGCTAAAGGAGGTCTTGGAACGGGTCAAGGAAATAGATATATTTTTCACAGGGATCAGCATTGACTTATACCAAGATGAAGATAAGCATGTCTTATGGCCATCCAAAGAAGTGGTCCAAAAATTCAAGGACATTATGGTAGGTACAGGGACCAAGGAAGTCCTACACCTGCTATTCTATTCAAAGGAAGAAATGATGAAGGTGACCAATCACATAGAGGAAATCCAATTCTTTTCTTCTGAGCTAACTGCCTTAAAAGAAAAGTAGCAATGGAAGGTTAACAGGGAAAAGAGGAAAGAAATAAACTATGAGGAAGTCCAAGAGATCATACAAAGGCTCAGGGATACACACCCAAAGGTGTTCTCAAATTGACCCTTTCGACCACGAAGAAGTTTTGGAAAAGAAGTCCCCCTACAGTTAAAGATTTCCCTAAGGCATTTTTTAGCTTTTCGACCTTTCAGCCCCTGTAAATGATCCGACCCTTTGGCCTTTTAGCCTTCCAGTATTTTTGGCCTTTGGCCCTACAAAATTTTTGGCCTTTTGGCCTTCAAAGTTTTTTGCCCTTTTGGCCTTCCAAGTTTTTAGCCTTTTCGACCTTCTGGGTATTTTGGCCTTTTTGGCCTCCAACAGATCTGAACTTCAGACCAAGGTTTCGATGATAAACACTTAGAAGATTTGACACTAGAAAAATTTTGAGTTAAGGTCAGAATCTAAAAAACTGGGTGTTTCTAGCGAGATCACATTTTTTGACACTAGTTGAACTCCAGATCTAATTGATGGTCAGCTTGAGTTCATTTTGAAAGAACTAAGGGTTCTCTATCAGTCTCCACCATCATAAGAGCTTCCAGATGAAGATCCCAAGAAAGAATTCTAGAAATAAGAAGAAGACTCTGAGTTTTCTGAAGAAACCCCTCCTTTTCTTTTTCTTCTTGGCGAGTTTGACCCTCCTTGCATGGGCAAACTGATTGTAAATGGGTTCATAAAACCATGCAAGTTATCTAGTGTCAATTAAAATAGTTTCCCTTCTAGTAAAGTTATGTTTAATTTTTTTTTTCTCTTTGATGCCCTAAATTCAGAATTCAGAGTTTTGGATCAAATTCTATATATTGTAATCACAAAATCAATGTAAGGTTCAGATTCTTAATGCAATAAAGATATACATTTGGTGCTTCATTCATGGTGTGTGGATTGCTGCTACATATGCAAAATTATTGAATATATGCTTGTGTTATTCATTATTTTCAGAGAGCCTCTTGTTTATTTTGTTTTGAATTCACATTTCTTTTAGTTGGAGTTTGTTGTTGTTTACTTTACCTTGCTATGATGAATGCGGGGAAGAGATCATCTTTGGGCTTAATGATAAATTTGTCTCGTGGGTGCGCACATCTTTGTGGCATCACGATTTGATCAATTTTGAATATCTTGTATGAGTAAATACGTCCTCTCTCCAAATGCTTGCATCCATGGGTAGTGAATTGTGATTTGGTCTGATTTATGCTTTGTGGGTTTACACCAAATCTCTCCCATCATTCAATTCGCAAGGAAGGGTATACAAATATTTTATGTCCGTAGGAATTCATTTTCAGTCATTTTCTTATTCCTCATTCCTCTACTCCCTACTCTCTTCTGTCTCTTAAATTCTGGAAAAATCTAAACATCTTAAAAAATACTAAAATTGCATTCTATTTATAACACCCATATGTTAAAACGGAAAATACCAAAAAAAAGAGCTAAAGTGTTTTTTTGCAGTTTGATTTCTTGAACGAACCAGAAAAGGCCTCCTCATGAAAAATCACATTTATCTTCAACTTAGTAACCATGAAGGTTGTGACCCGACCCCGGAGAACCTTGGGAATAACCCCGTTATTCTTTCAATAGAGGAAATCAAATCTCGAGATCCTAGCAAGTTGGCTTGTGTCAAAACAACGCTCAACACTAACTTTGATAGATCATTTTTGTAAAACCAAAGAGTTAATGGAGTAAGTAGATAAATGGAATTTTAGATGAATCTTGTTTGAGAGACCAATCGGGCCATTTTTGACAGATAATGAGGGAACAATATAATATTACATGGAATCCGCATGAAGATGGATCTACAACAAAGCTTTTGAAAAATCTAGCTGAGAAGGAAATGTTGATTGATTCAATATCAAAAAATTTCAAGCTTTCTGATCTATGTCTGACCATGATATTGGGGTCAGTGGAAGATGAGAGAGTTTTCAGTGCTTTTGGGTTCCTAAAGTCAAAGATAAGAAAAAAACTATATAAGAATTTGGAAAATTTCTTGAGGCTCTATACATCTAGGTATGAAGTCCATACTTTTCGTTATGACATGGCAATGAAATTGTAGAGGAAGAAATGTCAAAGAAGAAGGTTGGGAAACATTTCAAACCAAATTAGGAGTGGTAGAGACAATGATGTAACTATCATTGACTCATGTACTAGTATTGGTAATGCTAATGTTGAACTTGAGTTAAGTGGAGTTATGCAGAGTGAAGAAAACATATCGAAGAACCAAGGAAGTTATGAAGTTGATGTTGGTGAATTCAAGGATCCCGATAATGATATGATGTGGAAAATTCAACCTTTGTAGAAGTAGCAGGTCCTAGGTATTTATTAAACTTTTTTTTGTAGTCTACTATCAGTTTTTGTATCTTATCATCAATCATGCATAATATCGTATTCCAATGTCAAAAACATGAATGTGGTTGATAATGTCATGAATTATACAATTAATAATGGTTTTAATTTGTATTATTCATCTCATATGGTACAATTCTTAGAGATTTTTTTTTTTTCTGAAAACATAGCAATTCATATGACACAATTCTTAGAAATAGATATTCTCATTAATTTATTTACAAATATGATACAATGTAACCATTTATTCATTAATAGTAGTAAGAACACAACTTTGTGTGATTCTGTTTGCAAAAGTGAATTGACAATGAATTATGATTTAGGAGTCAATACCCAATTTCAATTTCATTACCCTTAGCAAATGACCCTGAATTCCCTTTTATAGAAACAAGGGAGCAACAATAGCTTCAGGTCAATTTTCCTAATGTGAAGTCTCAAAATCAAAATCTGTAAGAGTCAAGACTAGTACAACATCTCTACAACTATACATTTATGCATTTGATAGGTCAGTTTACGAAATTAGCAATAGCATTATAGCATCTGCTACATTGATCCTGTTAAAAAAAATAAAGTTCAAACTTGTTACTTTTAACTCAATTCAAGTCAATAGAAAAATAATATAGAGGTCAATATTCAAGTCAATTTTGATGAGATGATTCTGCCAGTTTGTTTAGTATGCTCCATTATGCATCATTTGGAAGGTCACTATTTATCAAGTTATACTAAATGACCCGCAACATTGTCAACCATCCATACTTGTTACAGTGACTTGAAAGATCCTTCCAATACTACATTCAAAATTTTCATTGGTTTGATGCACTTTGCAATGCCTTCATGAGTTTTGTCCTGAGGAAGCTTACCTAAATCAATCATCATTGCATCCTCCAACCTTTTTTGTAAGCTTCTCTTCTAACAAAATTTTTTAATGAGTTACTAGGACCAGGACTTGACAAACCAAGACCTATCATTTTGGTTGTTGTTTGATTCATCTTGGAAAGCTTTCTCTCAAATAAGGAAAGAGTTTCCTCTACTTCCTTTAGTTTCTGACATTTTTGAAAGACAGAGTTTGTGTTTATTGATGCATGAATGTGGTCATGAATTCCCTTTCTTTCCAAATGCCTGTCACTAGTTGTGTTGATTTGATGCAAAATATGTTTTGCAGTTTTCTCTCTCTGACAAATTTTTTTGTTCTTCTCAATTTCCTCTTTGAGATTCCCAAAAACATCTCTAAGAATTTCATTCAATTCAAACCAATCACACAACCTATCACTAGTCACCTTTATTTTCCCCCAAAGGTCTCTTTTTATTTTCTTGACTGTATTTTTCACTTGGTCATTCAAGTTGTTTTCGTAAGTTTTAATTGTATTATTTGCCCTCTTTAGCTCTTCTCTCAATTCTCAAAACTGGTATTCACTCTATTTTTTTATTTTCTCTACTAGTTTTTCTTCCCACTGGTTTTCTTTCTCTTCCCACTATTTTTCTTTTACCCTCTCATCCTCCAATTCTTTCTTTAAGTTACTGTTTACATGTGCTGCACTCTCCACGCTTTTGTATAAATTTAATGAAGAGACTTTTTCATCCTCAAGATTTGTATTGCTCTCTTCCAATTTTTCCCTCACAATTTTTAGTTATGCCTCCATATGTTCTTTCTATCCAATTGCTTCTTTAGAGGATGGATTTTTTATCCTTTTCTGTAATTCTTTGCACCTGTTATTTGTTGCTTTCTCCTTTGCCTTTTCATTTGCCAGGTCAACCTGTAACATTTATATTCTTCCCTAAAGCTTTCTTTTCTCTCTCTCCAACTTCATCACTAAACTATAGACCACTTGGTTGGTCATTTTTGACACATTTATCTTGTCCACATTTTAAATTTTGGATAAATCTATTTAGAGGGTGCTAACTTGAAATTGAGATGGATCTATTTGACTCTTTGGTGGATTGTTATCTCTATCTTTGGGCATAACAAACATGAACTCCATCATTTCTTTGTTTGGTCATATGTGGGAAATAACCTATTCGATGCAGGTTCTGCATCATGAGCTACAAAAACTGCATCTCTCTTCAATGTCTTAGTATTTTGTCTATTCCTATTTTTTTTGTTCAAAGTTAGTTACAAAATCATTGAAATGGAAATCAGGGTTTTCTGACACAATTGAATGATGGTCATCAAGATAAAGATCTATAGAGGTCTTTGACTCGCCAAGCTTCTTCCTCATTTCCCAAAAATCATAAATTTTGGTTGCAGTCCAATTACCATCTTTACATTGAAGTGCTAGGTGTTTTGAAATAAATTTTGTAGATGGTTACGAAGCTTCTTGGTAGAAATTGTAGGATGTCCTGTGCTTCACTTTTCCTTTCATTTTGTGCAATGCCATAATTTGTGATGACAATTCTTGTATTGAAATGTTATTTTCAGTGGCGTATTTATCTATCTCTTTTTTGACCTCATCCCAGGACTCCATGTTTTTAAAATTTTCTATCAATGGTATACTCTCATGTTGACATTTACTTTTTGAGTTCCCTTTTTCTCTAAGATTTGTTCCAATTATGTTTAGTGGATTATATTGTCAATGAATATCAACAGAAAAGTGGAAAATAAAAAAAAATCCTATGCCACTTTGAATCCTCTTCTCTCAAATGTGAACCCTCCAAATGAGAAAGGTAAGGAAGGAAATATCATTTTCTTTTCATGACCATTAAAGAGTACATTTGTGCTCTCCATGTGCCAAACATATTCCAAAGCAAATACCCTCTTTGTAACATGAATTGGAATTTTGTAGGGTTCTACCACTAAACCATAAAACCTTAACACAGTGTAGTCTTCCATGAAGTACCGGTCAGCTAATTGTATTTCACTTCTGAGTTGAATGCAATCTCTACAAGACAAACAATCTAGGGAATAGAGTGCATTTAGTTTTATGATACATTGGTGCCAAAAATAAGTCTACAAAATTGTTATTGTTCCTTCTATTATCACTCATCCTTATCTCAGGTATCCATTCATATATTGCATTTTGGGCCTGACTTTGAAGCTTGTTTGTCTGAAATATAGCACGATGCTTTGCTAAAGGAATATAAAACAAGTAGGTTGTGAACCTAAATGTCTTTTGTGAACCTCTTTTAATCATTAGTGATTGTTCTTGCATGCAATGAACAATGTGATCAATAAAATTATATTCTACCGGTTATTTTTCACAATGAATATGAAAAATCATGTCAAGAATGTTGGCACCCACTTCTTTGTTACTATCCAATCCTAAACAATATGCTAGAAAGGAAATACTATACTGAGCCCATTGCACAAAAATATCATAATCATAAGGAGGCTTATGATCTGGATCTAGACTAGAACTACTTGTTATTCCTCTGATATACAAATCTTTCTATATTGCATATATTTTTTCATAATTCTCTGCCAGCTTTCCCAGGTTAATGTACACGTTTGAGTTTTATGCTTCAAACCCTAGGCCAAACAAACTAGCAAATTCAGTCTCGGTTATTGACAAAATTTCCTCCTGAGGATTTTTATTGACAATTGTTTTTCTATTTTCATCATAATTTTTGGCCCAGAGCATGACAATTTTTGGACAACGATATACTTGAGGTAACGCCATGCGTGCTGACCCACAAACCCACATTGCAATTTTATTTTTCTTTGCCTTTACCATGTTGTTAAATGGACAAAATTTTGAATCCTTCATTAGATCTTTCCACTTATTTTCAAGTGCAAATCTAATTACCATGATTCCCTTATTTCCATAGATAAAATGATCAAAAATATCATGAAATTCATCATTGAAATCTAGTTTTTTAACCAGTTTGTGGAAGTCTATTATCTCTGTTTCCTTTCTTTTCCTTTTACTCGTAGCATTGGTATTTTTTCCCATAGTGGACCGTGGTATACTAGTATTGCTATTTACTTGCAGGAAAATTCAAATAATTCTACACAAGTGACAACTATAATTTACAGGCATGATTAAAAATTTAACCCTAATTCTATGACTACAATCTAAACAGTAAAGCACTAGATTTGCAAAATTTAAAGGGCGGGACGTGGGTGTTCAGGCTTTATCCAAAAATTCAATTTGTGTAGACTGTGAGTGGGCAGAGAAATGAGAGTCTCTATTGTATTCCTCAATTGTCAACTTAGAAGCCGTAACCCCTTTCTGAATCTCCAATACAGTATACTAGTAAGAACTAAAAATATAAAAATTTAGGTTAAAATTGTACAATCGTGAGTAATGAGTCGTCAGTCGTGACTCATGTTAACTTTAATTTCTTCTCTAGATATTTGAGGTCACTAGGACACATGTCACTTAATTATTTGACATTACAAATATCTGAGGTCACTAGGACCCGCAATTGAGCTTATTTCTTATTAAATGTTAAGTTACTATTTTACTCCAATTTTGATCTTAATTAAACTTAGTTGAGTGTTAATTCATGACACGTGCCCTATTTCCATGGGACATTTACAAAAATAAGTGACCATTCCCCAAATAGGCCCGAAATATACCTTGGGTCACTGATACATTTCTCATCCAACGGTCATGGAAATCACTATCATGTGTCGCGGGTCCTATTTACTTTTGTCTTGTCACTTGTCAGTAGTACAGTACGTCATACGTAAAATTGTAGACTCATAGTCACCTAGTCACCTCACATGTCATCATCGAATGACACTGATTGTGTGAGTGTACACGTGTCATGATTCTAGAATAGGTTTGCAAAAATGGGGTTTCTTTTCTCTTTTGGCCCAAAATATACTGCACATCGTTGATCTGTGCTCATCAAACGATCGCTGGCATTCACTATCATGTGTCGCGAGTCTCATTAACTTTTGGCTTCTCACTTGTCAGTAGTACAGTACCTCACACCTAGTCACCTCACACATCATTAAAAACTAACTAATAAAACTAAAAACCCATTTTTATATACTATGATAAATTTTTATACAATTTTCACTAGTTTGATTTTCATAAATAGTCTCTCCAATACTGTTAAACTAAAAAGAAATAAATGAAAAAAATTTGAATTATATTTATCAAATGACACTGATTGTGTAAGTGGGCACGTGTCATGATTCCAGAATAGGATTAAAAAAAATGGGGTTTCTTTTCTCTTTCAACCTTAAATACACCGTACGTCGTTGATCTCTTCTCATCCAACGATCGACAGAAATACAGTTACATGTAACACCATATGCCAAAAATTTATTAAATTTAAATTAAATTAAATATTGAAATTGTCTAATATAAAAGCAACTAATTAAAATATTGCAATCACATATAAATGTCTAATTATTAATACCCATAAAATGGAAATTAATAATTCCACTTTAAACTTTTACAATTCCACAGTTGCACACATGACACATAATACATTGACATGGAAAAGTTAAGTTATTACTCTTAAATAAACCACACACATACATTAAACATTGTTACATTTGTTTGGTTCATATTGATATGATATCACACATCGATATGGCAATGTAAATGGGCATATAATTTATTATTTATTATCTATCAATAAATTACTATTAGTCTTTACATTTCTTTACAAAATAACAATTAAAAAAATTACACAGACAATCTATTATCTCACACACTGATACGTGTCTCATTTCCAGAGGAAGATAGATAAATTACAATAATTAGGCAATTTAATTTATACATTTAAACAAAATTACAAAGTCAAGAGTCCAGACAATCTATTATCATTCATTAAGAGTTGAAGAGAAAAATTTTCATTAATTATTTCAAAAATTTACATCACTAATATTATAATATACTTTATAATTATAGAGTTTAACTTTAGACTATAGTTGGACTGTAAACCCCTACAAAATGGTGTGGCTATGAATTATTGAATAGGAAGTATCCCTTAAAAATAGTTACAAAATTTGTTGCCACAAGGGCACTGGTTGATCATATAACAAAAAAAAAAATGACCTACGGAAACCCCCTTTTGAAGAACAGAAACACTAAGTGTCTTCATCTTCATCCCTATCTGAGAAGAATGTTTTGTGGAGGATAATCTCTTACAAATTTTTCAAGCCAGGTGTAGTCCGTCTCCACCCAGTCGTCGAGGTGAAACCACTTCCGCAGGAAGTCCCTCCCCAGCCGCACCCTCTTTCGATGTCGTGTTAGCTTCCTTTCATTAAGTTTTAGTAGGAAGGTTTTCCTTTCCACATTGCTGCCTCGCTGGATAAACTTTTAAATTTCATCAACCCAAGGGATCCCCAACCCCGGTTGTGCAAAGACAATGAATTGGACATCGTCCACTAGAAATTGTTTCTTGAAAACATTCTGTAGGAGCATAAGCATGTCTACCTTCTCTCCTCTGAGGTCAAGAAGAGACACCAGGAAGAGGGATGTAATGTCCATGCTAACGTGGTATCTCTTCTCATTGCGAATGAACTCATGGACAATCACCATCAACACAACATTGTTAATGAAAGCGCCCACTTCCTTGCAAATGGAAGTGAGAACTTCATCTGGTATCATGCCCAACAAGGGCTTCTACTCATCAGTGGATGTGGTTATCAACCTAATTGGTGTGTCCATTTCTACTTGCAGAGCCTCGATGCCCTAAAATAAAAACCTAAGTCTTCAAACTAGACATAGAAAATTGAAATTCTACTAATCTACAGATCTAAAAACTTAAAACCAGAGGGCAGAGGTTGAAATGAAAAAGAAAAATGAAATTGATGAATAAGCAAGCAAGAACGTCATTAAATAGCCTTGTTCCATACCTTCTATATCTTTAGGTAAATAATTCCCATTAATGCGCAAGTGTGAGAAATTACTAATATAGTGACTATACTAATAACTATAGTCTATACTAGCATAATTTTGGAAACTGTGTGATGTGTCTGATGACTAACGAGTGGATCATTGCAGTTAAAGAATGTCACTATCACTCTGAAAAGATATTCATTTCTTGCGAGTTATCATGCCAACCTTGCGGCGTATATCCATTCACAGACTTCTTGCAAAAATTAGTTTCTTTCGAGAAACTGGGCCCGAGATAAAACTCCAACCATTTATCTATGATCAATCAACGGTCTCTATTAATAAATTTACAATTTAGGGTTCTAAACAAACATGTTTAAGGTATGTGTCAATGGTATCAATACTCATAGTTGAAGGATAAATGTAATACATTATCAACTGTAATACATTTTTTAGTTAACGACAACTGTAATACAATATCAACCATCCATGTAAACAGATGTAAGACTTGATACATGTAAATAATGATATTAATATGTGATGTTGCATTAATTAGATAATGGTTATGGTACAGATTTATTTGATACGTGTCATCATTCAAGAAATTGGGTTGAAATTAAACTTCAACCATTGACCTAGGATCATCAAAGGGTCTCAAATAATAATTTAACATTATAAAATGATGGATGTTACTGTTAGGTTGCGTGTCGATGTAACTTTTCATGCTTATCAATACCAATGTGTTTATTGTTTAATCTACAAACAAGTTATTAGTTGGCATTGGCCTAGTACATGACGCATTGACGAGTCCCATCTTTTGAAAATCGTGAATAAAATATTTATTTTTCCCATAATTAACGATTGATTAGCCAATAAAATAAATATATTTTCAAACGTCTCATAAAATTTTCTAGTACAAATATTTTTTTTTCCCTTTAAAAGAAAATCATTCCCCTCATATATTATAATTTTTTTACTTCAAAAGCAAAAAATTTGCCTCATACAATATATATTTTCACCTACATTAATGTATTATTCGCCAGGATTTTATGGAATTTTCATTCGACAAGGAAAAATTCGCCTTCGCCTTTATATTATTTTCCTAATTTGGAAAAAAAATTGCCTTCATCAAGAATTTTTTTCCCTTAAATTAATGTAGGATTCGCCAAGATTTTACACATTTTCCTAGGAGGGGGTTTCTTAAAGTTATCCTTGGCCACATGTTTCATTGTTGTATCTATGTTAGGCTATAGATATAGTAGATCAAGGTGCAATGGAATTAGTTGTAAATGTGAGCTATAGGCATTGTTGATATTGAGCACTGCTAGTTAATATTTTTCTTCTTATGGAAAAGAAATATTTGAAGAGAAATCATGCTAAAAATATGAAAATGAAATAAAATTTATAATTCAATGTTTGTTCCTTTTTCATCATCATCAACTTTATGAAAAAATCCTTTCCTAATAATTATTTAATATGATTCTATATTATTCAATAAATTATTGTTCAAGGAGAATACACCTTCCACACACACACACAATAAGGTGGATGATATTCATAATATTATATTTCTATCCTTATTTGATTTTTATTTTACCTTGTTTTAATTATTTATTATGCATAGCTAGAATTCTGGTATCAATTAACCATAATTTAGTCATTGAATGCTCCTTAACTATTTTTGCAAGTAAACCCTTTATTTTTATTTTCCTGGGAGATTTCCTTATTCATCCTCCTAGTATATCCCTTATCATATCTAACACAAAGAAGAAAATTTAAGTTACTCAACTAATTTTCTTATAAGGTTTTCTTTAGACAATAATGGACTTCTTTTTTTACTCCTTAATATTTTGTTGTAAGTTTTCTTGAATCTCCAATGAAGTTATTTCTGTAATAAATTTTTAAAGGATATCTATTTTTAATTACAAGGTCTTTCTAAATGAAAAATATATGTATTGATCATTAAAATGAAGTAGAATATTTATTTCAAATTAAATGTGATTTGATCAACAATTACTACCCATCTAAATTGATAATTTATGATGAAGGATACTCTCCTTACCAACCCAAACACACACAACACAACAGAGAAATAAACAAAAATTTGCAAGAATAAAAACATTTGCTTTATATTATCTTCAATGAAGTAACATTACAACATCCAGAAAAATAACATGCTACAACCACATGGGCCTTCTTATTACAATAATTTGCAAGACATATCCACAAACTACACTTATGGAACTGAGCCCGAAATTGTCCATCCCTGGGTGGTCCCACAATAGTGTGTCTCACTTTTTGGCCAACTTTGACACTGAGATCAACCTTCTGAGAAAAAACTTCACTTTCAAACACCTGTTGCCACAAAAATATTAGGAATTTGAAGATGATGTAAACTATAGTCTTTTAGCATTTTATTTCTAGTTTCTAAATATATTTTTAAAAAAAATCATTTAAATTTATTTTTCCTTCTTCGAAAAGTGGTTTGTGTGAAAAAATAATGTTTTTAAGGAGCGACTGTCACTTGGATTAGCATAACTTTTTAAAAAAAATATGATAACGATGTAATTATTTCAAGGTTATATTTGTAAGTTCAATATCTAAAGGATGCAATTGGTTTCATTTATTTTGGGTCAATATTTCATAGTTTATTAATTTCTAAACCGACAGTAACTA
>MU225369.1:570458-581945 GCA_018584345.1 Thuja plicata
TATATATCAAGATTCTTTTTTTGTTTTTTTATAGAAAGGTAATACAAATACTATTTTCCTACATATTTTTTATAATTTTGTTTTCCTAATTTATGATTTTTCCTGAAGCATCGAAGAGCGAGGTTGCTAAATGGCTAAACAACTTATGTTTAATTAAACTAAAAATAGAAAGTCACAATGAACTCAATATATATTAAAATTATAGTCATTGCAAAGCTTGTTTTGAGTAGAATCATCTGTCATTTAGGTTTTAGAAGATTGTTTTATTTGGTCCTTGATTGAGACATTCAAATGGAAAAAAAATTGCAGAAATTTGTTGGCTTTGGAGAGGAAGACCAAATTCAGGGGGTTCGCTAGAACACCCCTTCTAGCGAAGGGGGTTCGAGTGAACCACCTTCTAGCGAACCCCCCATGGAAAATTTCTACAAATTTCTTATTTTTTTTTTACTCACAGGGTTCGCTCGAATTGGGTTTAGTTTGAGCGAACCCCCCATTTCATCTAGTACGTGCGAAGGGGTGTTTTCCCTTTGCGCGAACACCCCCATTCGCTCAAAGGGGTCAAAAATGAAAAAATTCCATCCGCGTGATTTCTCTTCATTCCTAAAAGTGGGACACAACTTTGTGGGATTACCTCCCTTTATATTTAGCACCAATAACCACCTTAGAGTATTCTAGAAAGTGAAAATTTCCTCTTTTGGTGCCTAGTGGTTCATTAGATCAATTTCCCACCTAAGTGATTTTCTCTCTCTTCAATTTTGTATCAAAACTTATGTCTGGATGGCACAACATCCAGAAGCCATAAATTTTGACTCAGGATTAGGATATTGAGGTGATTATTTCACCAATCTCTTAATTTTTCAATTACTCTCATTTCAGACCAATTTTCATGTCCACACAACCAAAATGGAAAAAGTCCCAGAACACGACCCAAAATGGGAAAAATATCCAAAAAATAGTCTATGACTATTTTATGTTATTTTTAGGATATATACATCTTATATAGTGCATCTATCAAGGTGGGCACCTAAAAAGCTAAAGGAAAACTATAAAACAAAAGAAAAACATAACATTTCTTTTTTTGGGTGAGGCAAGATTGCTCCTACACCCTCGATGCTCCTACATCAAATTATTAAACAACTTATGAATTGAAACAAAATTTTTTCTAGCAAAACTATTGTAGAAGTCAAATTTGTGAGACTAGAAATCTTAATGAACTATAACTGATTGAATGTTTGAAGATGATAAGTTGATGATCACCGAGCTGTAGAAAGTAAATGCAATACATTAAATCAGTTAATGTATTGTATTGTCATTGATGTCAACTTGATATAATTTGATTGGTCATATACATATTGTCATAGAATTCAAGAAAACAAAGATATAAAGTTTATGTTATCGGTAAACATAAAAACCTAGTGTACACCGAGTGACAGTAAACACCGACAGACAGTACACACTGACGGATAGAGAACCCTGAGTAGTCATAGTGTATACCAATCATTGCAATACCAAGAAAAATTGAAGTTGATGCCTGAGGACAACTGGATTCAATGACCGAGAAAACTAAGAGTTGATCACCGATCAGAACTGGAGTTAGGAAATGACAAATCACTTAGCTAGAAGGAGTTATAATTACAGTTAACTCATTGATTGCTTTATTTTCATCGACCAGGTGAACTAAAGATTTAAAGATATGTTTATTCATAGTTGTCAAGGATAAATCTACGGAATAAAACTAAAGCAATGCATGGCGAGATTTGCGGATCAAGAAGTTATCTACGTCAAGAACAAGGAAGACAAGGAGATTGAATGGTGAAATAATGTCTATATAAAGAGACAAGTAATTCATTATAAAGAGAGGAATGTTGAATATAATTATGATGAAGATAGAAGTCTTCATGCAGATCTGATCATACAGGTTGAAGAACAGAGCCAAGAATTTTGTAGACACCGAGCAACAGAGAAGCAAGAGGATTCACCGAGTAGAAAGAAGAAAGAAGGGGAGCAAAGGAATTGAAGAGAACATTGATTAGAGAGGTATTATGGACTTACAATAGATCTGAAAATCTGCAAGTTAAACTTGTATTGTTAAATAGATCATTTATTATTTTAGATTAACCATTGATTCAGAAAATCTCTTAACAGAGTGGGATTTAACCATCCTTAATGTACTGAGATACTCAAGAGTATCAAAAGGTTTTCATGTTAACAACATAGAAAATGCTAGGTCAAATGATAAAGTGTTATTTTTAAATCCTCTAAAAAGATCACACTTAACAATGTGTTTGTAACCTTTAACAGGGTTGGCTCTTCACTAAGCTTACTTTAGAAGAGTGAAAATTTTGGGTTACTGGTCCCAAGTGGTTTTTCCCTTAACATGGTTTCCAATTTAAAAATCCATGTGTCAAATGTGTTTATGGTTCATTTCTTCAATGGTTTTCTTTACACATTACTAAAATAGGATTGGTCGGTAAACACTAAGTTTATTTACTGCTACTCGGTAAAGGCTAGGAAAAGATAAACAAAATATTCACCGAGCAGTATATATTTGATAAGATTACTTAAAAACATACATCTTGTAGGACTAAAAGATAACTACAGGTATTATATTTCTGATATAAGGTTTTGGTTGGATTATTGGATTAATTTTTGAGGCCACCGATTCACCCCCCCCCCTCTCAATTATTCTAATAATTGGTATCAGAGCTAGTGTGCTTGGAAGAGAGTTTAAAGACTCAAGCTAAAGATCACAAGATGAGTAAAAGGGATGTGCCTAAGTTGAACAAAGACAACTTTACATCATAAAAAAATAGGATAAGACTCCACCTATCAGGTATTGGAAATGATGTCACACAATACTTGGATACTGAATATGTTGCACTAACGGGACATCTAATTATTGATCAATTGAGAGACAAACATGAACACAACTCTATGATGATAGAAATTGCTTCTTCATAATCTGATGTTGAATTTGAAAATGTCAAATCGTGCACCACTTCAAAGAAAATGTGGGAAAAACTCAAGCTAGTACATGGAGGAGATACAAATGTGCTGAGAGCTAAGGCTGAAATCCTAAGAGGAAATTTTGATGACCTAAGATTGAAAGAAGGAGAAAACATCACCCAATACAGTAGCAGAATCAAAGAATTTGTTAATGCTCTTTGAGGAGTAGGAGGTGTACTTGAAGAAGAAACAATGGTAAGTAAAATTTTGAGAACCTTACTACCTATTTATGCTATTAGAGTATCTGTAATTCAAGAAATGAGAGCAGTAGCAAATAACAATGTTATTCTAGATAGTTTGATTGGTAGAATTATTTCATTTGAGATGAATAACTTTGACAACAGTGTCTTAGCAACTATTGAGTCTGCATTCAAATCTTATCTGAAAATAAGTAAATCAAGTCATAAACACACTATGAGAAATGATAGTGAAAGTGATAGTGATGAACAAGAACTTGATGAAATTGAATCACTAATGGCTAGAAGATTGCAAAGAGGGAAAGGTAGATACAAAGGTAAATTACCATTGGTATGTTTTAATTGCAAAGAAATTGGACACTTTGTTGCTAGATGCCCTAACAAGAGAAAAGATGAAAGAAACAATGACAAATCTTATGAAAAGAAGTTTGAGAGAAGTGATGACCGAGATTACAGAAGTAACCGACACTCTGGAAGAAGAGATAACCAAGACTACAAGGACAAAGGCAAGAAGGCTTGTTACCTGTTGAGAACAAAGTTGAAAATACTTACACCGAATTTGATGAAGATATTGAGGTAGTATTTGTTGCTATGAAGGATGATTCTGATGAAGAAGAAAGGTATGTTGAAACTGCACTCATATCTAAAGTTAGCAAAAATGATGTCTGGATTATTGATAGTTGTTGTACTCACCACATGAATGGAGATAAGGAAAAGTTTGAAACTTTTGAATATTATAATGGTGGATCAGTTAGGATGGGTAATGACTCACCTTGTCTAGTTGAAGGAAAAGGAACAATCATGTTGAATAATCTAATCAGAAGTGAAAATGCATATTGGATGAAAGGAATTAACTATAATATATTGAGTGTTTCACAGCTGAATAACATAGGACACCAAGTTGCATTTGAAAACAAAAAGACAAAGATCTATAATGAAATAGGAAGGTTGATCGGTACTGGTGATCAAACAAAAGGTAACTTATTCTATCTTGATGATATTAAGACCACTTTTTTATTGGCTAGAAATGAATACATTTGGTTGTGGCATAAAATGTTATTTCATGTGAATTTTGACAACATGGTTAGGATAAGAAAGAAAATTAAAGTAAGAGGCTTACCAAGCATGTCAAAACCTGACCATGTCATGTGTAAGAATTGTCAAAAAGGTAAAATGAAAAAGTCTAGTTTCAAGAGAAAAACCTACACATATAATTCTATTCTAGAATTAGTCCATACTGACTTATGTAGACAAAGAGCTATTATGGTGACAGATACTTCATTCAATTTGTTGATGATTATTCTAGAATGATGATTGTCATGTTCTTAAAAGAAAATTCTGAAGAATTTAAAATGTTAAAATAGTATAAATCTAAAGTTGAAAAATAAAGTGGAAAAGAACTAAAATGTCTAAGATCAGATAGAGGAGGAGAATTTATTTATGATGAATTCACTAACTTTTGTAATGAGCATGGAATTACAAGAGAGGTTTTTGCACTGAGAAAACCACAACAAAATGGGATTGCTGAAAGGAGGAATAGATCAATTGTTGATTGTGAGAGAACACTGATTATTGAAAAAGGCATCACACAAACATTCTAGAGAGAAGCTATAAGTACTTTTGTCTATACATTAAACCGAGTTCAACTGAAGAAAGACACCAATAAGACACTTTATGAGCTATGGTATGGATATACACCTAATGTAAGTTACTTTAGAATTTTTGGAAATCAATGTTATATATTGAAAGATGATAGAAATGGAAAGCTTGACTCCAAAAGTGATGAAGGAATATTTCTAGGATATTCTACCAAGAGAAAAGCTTATAAATGTCTTAAAAATCCTCTAACAAAATCATTCGAAGTGCAAATGTTAAAGTGGATGAATTTGCTGAGAAAAATGATGAGGAAAGTAGAAAGGAACCAGAAGATTACAATATATTTTTTTACAGTGAAGAACTTGACACTTTGCCCGAGAAATAGTATATTGCTAGCGAGCGACAGAACAATGCACCCGAGCAACAGGCTGCACACACCGAGAATCAGGAAAAAGCTCACAATGCTGAACTGAGCGATGATGAAGATCAAAATGAAGGTCAAGATGATGATCAGAATGATGAACAAAGATCTAATTCTATACTTTCTTAGTATGTCAGAAGACACCATCCACAAAACCAGATCATTGGAGACAAAAGAGCTGGAATGAGAACAAGAAGTAAGTCACTGGACACTAGATGTTTGATTTGTGATTTTGAGCCAAAAGCTATTAATGTTGCACTTGAGAATCAGGAATGGGTTAGTACTATGAATGAAGAGATAGAAATGATTGAGAAGAACAAAACATAGACATTAGTACCTAGACCGAATGACAAAAATGTCATTGGTATCAAATGAATATTCATAAACAAACTGAATGAGAATGGAGAAGTCACAAGGAACAAAGAAAGACTGGTATGCAAAGGGTATGCACAAGAAGAAGTTATTGACTATGGAGAAACCTTTGCACCCATTGCTAGACTAGGAGTAAGAATTCTACTTTCTTATGCTACTTTCAAAGGATTCAAAGTATACCAAATGGATGTTAAATTTGCATTTCTGAATGGAATACTAGAAGAGGAGGTATGCATTGAACAACCTGAAGGGTTTTTTGATCCTAACAAGAGGAACATGGTTTGTAGACTACATAAATCCTTGTATGGATTGAAACAAGCACTGAGAGCATGATATGAAAGACTTCACTCTTATCTCATAATTATTAGATTTGTAAGAACAAGTGATAACAATAATCTATATTTGAAAGGAGATACTAATGATAAAATTCTGATTACTGAGATATTTGTTGATGATATCATATTTGGAGGTAATGATATGCTGTGCAAATTTATTTTCTGATGAAATGAGCAATGAGTTTGAGATGTCAATATTTGGAGAGATCAAATTTTTTCTTGGTCTACAAATTCTACAATAGGATGAAGGCATCTACATCACACAATCCAAATACATCAAAGAAGTTATGAAGATATTCAAAATGGAGGACTCCAAACCAGTTGGTACACCTATGGAAACCAGATGCAAATTGACGAAGGAAGACAAGACAACCGAGGTAAATTAGATCTTATATAGATCTATGAGTGGAAAACTAATATATATTATACACAAAAGACCAGATATAGCACATGCAGTTGGTATAGTTGCAAGATTCTCTACTAATCCCAAGGAATCACACATGACTGCGGTCAAAAGAATTCTAAGATATCTAAAGAATACCAAAGACTATGGTTTGTGGTATAATAAAGATGAAAAATTTGAGCTACAAGTATATACCGATGTTGATTGGGCTAGAAACATAGATGCTAGAAAGAGCACAATAGGAGGAGCATTCTTTATGGGTGATAGATTTTTCACATGGATAAATAAAAATCAAGGATGCATATCTCAATCAACTATAGAAGCATAATATGTAGTTGCTACTGCAAATTGCTCTAACATTGCATGTATCAAGCAATTGTTGAAAGGTATGAACTTGGAAATTCTTGAACCAGTAATTATCTATTGTGATAATACAAGTGTTGTCAACATTTCAAAGAACCCTATGATGTGTGCTAAAAGAAATCACATTGCTATTAAGTATCATTACTTGAGGGAACAAGTACAAGAGAAAGAAGTGATACTGGAATATGTACAATCCAACAAAAATTAGCAGACATATTCACAAAGCCATTGCCAAAAGATACATTTGAGTACCTGAGGAATAGAATAGGGGTCTAACCCTTGTCTACTAGTCACTAAGCTGACTAGAAGGTTGCATCAACCTACACATTATCAAAAGATCGATCATGTTGATGCAAGCAAAGATATGGAGTGCAAAGACACATTAGTACAAAAAGGTACTTATATGAACCACATACCAAAGATATTATTGGCTACTACAGAGCTGTAATGCTAATGGACAGAATGGAGAGGAATATATTCAATGATATATTTAGTTTGGCATTGTTGTCAAAGGGAGAGAGATATCCAATTATAAAATATCTATCATGATTATCCAAAGGGAGAGAAGAGAAATATCCATCAGGTAGAAGAATAGTCAAAGGGAGAGATTTGGAGAAAATTTAACACTTCATATCTATCCAGAAAAGGGAGAAGAGATTCTACAACAAAGGCAGAGACAGAAGCAGAAGAGAGAATTGCTACACCTATCCATCTAAGGGAATGAAGAAAATCATTCTGCAAGAATCAAATCTAAGCTAGAAGAGCTTACCGAGAGTCATTTATTTGAATTAGTTATAGAATAATAAGTTTGGCATGTTATGGCATGTTTTACATTACATATTTCATATTTTTGATAGTATGTTGCCATCAATGCCAAAGGGAGAGATTGATGAACTATAACTGATTGAATGTTTGAAGATGATAAGTTGATGATCACCGAGATGCAGAAAGTAAATGCAATACATTAAATTAGTTAATGTATTGTATTGTCATTGATGTCAACTTGATATAATCTGATTGGTCATATACATATTGTCATAGACTTGAATAAACCAAAGAGATAAAGTTTATGTTATCGGTAAACATAAAAATCCAATGTACACCGAGTGACAATGCACACCGATAGACAATGCACACCAACAGATAGAGAAACTTGAGAATTCATAGTGTATACCAAGCACCGCAACACTGAAAAAAAATGAAGTTGATGCCCGAGGACAATTGGAGTCAATGACCAAGAAAACTAAGAGTTGATCACCGATCAAAACTAGAGTTAAGAAATGACAAAACACTTAGCTATCAGGAGCTATAATTAGAGTTAACTGATTGATTACTTTATTTTCATTGACCAGTTGAACTAATGATTTAAAGCTATTTTTATTCATAGTTTTCAAGGATAAATCTATGGAATAAAACTAAAGCAAAGCTTTAAATATTAAAGCAATGCATGATGAGATTTACGGATCAAGAAGCTATCTACATAAAGAACAAGGAAGACAAGGAGATTGAATGATGAAATCATGTATATATAAAGAGACAAGTAATTCATTATGAAGAGAGGAATGTTGAATATAATTCTGGTGAAGATAGAAGTTTTCATGCAGATCTGATCATATAGGCTAAAGAACAAAGCCAAGAATTCTGCAGACACCAAGCAACAGAGAAGTAAGAGCCTTCACCGAGAAGAAAGAAGAAAGAAGGGGGGCAAAGGAATTGAAAGTAATATTGATCAGAGAGGTATTATGGACTTACAATAGATCTGAAAATCTACAAGTTAAGGTTGTATTGTTAAATAGATCATTTACTGTTTCAGTTTAACCAATATTAATTTAGAAAATCTCTTAACCGAGTGGGATTTAACCATCCTTAATGTATTGAGATACTCAAGAGTATCAAAATATTTTCATGTTGAAAACATAGTGAATGCTAGGTCAAATGCTAAACTGTTAGTTTTAAATCCTCTAACAAGGTCTCACTTAACAGTGTGTTTGTAACCTTTAACAGGGTTGGCTCTTCACCGAGCTCACTTCAGAAGAGTGAAAATTTTGGGTTACCAATCTGAAGTGGTTTTTCCCTTAACAGGGTTTCCACGTTAAAAATCCATGTGTCAAATGTGTATATGGTTCATTTCTTTTATGTTTTTCTTTACAGATTACTAAAACAGGATTCGTCGATAAATACTAAGTTTATTTACTGCTACTTGGTAAAGGCTAGGAAAAGATAAATAGAATATTCACTGAGCAGTATATATTTGATAAGATTACTTAAAGGCATACATCTTGTAGGACTGAAAGATAACTGAAGGTATTATATTTCTGATATAAAATTTTGATTGGATTATTGGATTAATTTTTGAGGCCACTAATTCACACCCCCCTCTCAGTTATTCTAACATATCCTATATGCTTAAATTATCAACATGTGGCCTCAAAACCCTCATATTTACACAAGGAATTTAATAAGCCAATACAGAACTTAAAAAGAAGTGCATAAAACAAAACAAAAAAAAAAACATATTAGACATTTCATGCACCCATCATGCTTGTCTCCATTGTTCTTGAGTTTTTTTGAATTGGTTTAAATATTTTTCCAAACCATTTGCAAGTACAAGTGATACATGATAAAAGAAAAGCTCAAGGTTATGGTTAAGGAGAAAATGGAGGATGAGATTAGAATTAAAATAAACAGAGGGAGATAGATCAATGGTTGAGATCAAATAAGAAGAGGAGGGTAAAGATGGAAAAAGCAATATTGGGAGGAAGTCGAGGAAGAGTGGTGGAAGAGAAGAGTGGAGAAGTAGCTGGGTGGTTGAGGGAATTAAATAATTAAAATCATTTAATTAATGTGAAAAGGTGATGAATAAATAAATAAATATAGTTTCTAGAAGAACTATAGCGAACGGTGAATAATTAAATAAATTCAAATAAATTATACAAAAACATTAGTTAATTAGATATTATTGAATTAAAATGAATTGGAAGAATGGATAAAAGGAAGATTAATTAAATAATTAAAAATGAATTAATAAATAAGAAAGGACTAAAATTTATAGATTAATTAAATAGTAAAATTATTTAATTAATATATGAAGAGGAGATGATGAGAAATGGTGAGAAGATAAAGGTTAATTTTTAGTGTCTACATTTTGCCCCTCTAATTTGAGATAATGTGTAATTTTGTGTTCTTTAAAAGAAAAAGTGAAAAATTACAAAAGGTCATACCTCAGAGGACAGAGGGATGGAGGTGTGATTCCCCTTTGAGAAATTGAAAGAAAAATAAATATAAGATCAATTTCTTGATAGATGACTAGGATAGATGGATAGGCTAAGGTGGAAAAAATGAGATAAAATTGGTTAGGAAGGATGAAGTGATAGGTTGCAATAGGTTAGAGAAGCTTCAGGGCTCAAAGATAGTTCATTAAGGAGGCTATAAATAGAAAGGGGAGGTTCATATCAGCCTCATTTGTACACTCACAATTGCATGTACAAGTCTCCCTTTTAGAGCTTAGTTTACATTTCTTGATATGAAGCATTCTAGTGGCTAATCATCACTAAAAGAAATTCCATTTTTTTGAGAGGCCTGTTAGCACTGTATTGGTTTAAATTTGAATTTCCTGGCTTTTTCGTTTCCCGGGCTTTCTTGTTTCAAAATTTTATGCTTTACCACGCAAAAGAGGTCAAAACCCTTTTTGAAGTCTTACTTTATGTCTGCTCGCCTTGTCGCGTCGATTTTTTGTAAGTGTCTCTAAGTTGCGCGAGTGGGCGACGAGTTGCCAATCAAGATCATCGCGCAATCGCGATCTGTTTAACTCAAAGTCTTTAAGTTGCGCGAGTGGGCGATGAGCTATTTTAAAAGAGAATCATGCAATCGTGAGCTACTTATGTCTAGTTATGTTTTGTGCACGATTGAGCGGGTTCAGTAGTTTAAATGAGAATCGCGCAGTCGCGATGTCTTGTGGAAGTCAAGTTATAAGTTCGCGAGTCAGCGACGAGTAAAAAATTGTATATCGCGTAGTCGCTGAAGAGTTATGTTATTTCTATCCTGCTGCGCAATTGGGCGAGTCTTGTTTAAAATTAAAGAAGTCGTGCACCCGCATCAAGTTTTTATGTCAATGTCATAAGTGCGCGATTGCGCGACAAGGTCATGTTCTAGCGGTCGCTCACTCGCGCAATGTTTTAACTTGGTTGTATTTTGCAGAGCGAGTGCGCGACGAAGGCATGAAATACAAATATGAAGATGCCATCGCTCAGTCGCACAGGTCATTTTCAACATTCATAATAGTCTGCAACTGAGTGACCAAAAGAGCCATTCAATGCCTCGTTCACTCGCTGATGCTTTGAGGTGACCAAAAATCAGCTCACGAGTATGTGACGAGTCAAAGAAGAAAAGCATCGCTTAGTCGCCGATCAACTCAGATGAAAGAAAAATAGCTCGCGAGTGGGCGACTAAGGAAAAAATGAAGCAGTCACGCACTCACAGTCAGTAATGAAGTGAAGTTCTCAAGCTCGTGAGTTTGCAACCAGAGACAGAAAAGGCACCATCGCGCACTCGCAATCAGTGACAGAATAGGATTTTTGAGCTCGCGAGTAGGCAACTGAGCAAAGAACAGATGTCATAGCTCACTCACGCATAAGATGAAAACTGAAAATTAAGTAGCGCGAGTGAGCGACCAGATAAAGCATGCAGTAAAGAAATGAACGTCGCTCACCCGCTCAGATCAAAAGGTTAAGTTTGAACAGCCAGCGAGTGTGCGATTAGGGAATAGCTGAAAAATAAGATGCATCGTCGCTCAGT
>MU225369.1:586386-597482 GCA_018584345.1 Thuja plicata
GCTGGTTAACATTATTCAAAGATGACTCCATGCCCTAAGATTGAGCACTGGTCTATTTTTCGTTCAATCAAATGACTATCATTATTAAAATCAATCTTTACTTTTAGTTTGGTCTATTTTAGTAAAAGTTACAGTGATCAGTCCCTGTAATTCCACCAATAGCAAGCTAGAATAATTTAGTGATTTCATTATTCTAAGTTTTCAAGGGTAATCCCGCCCGAGTTTTTGGAGCTCAAAGTGTAGGAGGTCTCAAGACCCATTTACTGTTGTTCTACTCTATGCTTGATCAGTGTCAGGGATAAATAGAGTGAACCTTCTGAGGAGTATTTTTATGTCAGCAAGAAAAGGGAACAACAACGCCAACCATCTTTGGGACACAAGTAGATTAAAAAATTTCTTTGTATAATATTTTTTTATCAAAATTTAAGTTTTTCAAATTTTTCATGCATTAATGAATTAGGTTTTAAACTGTATCACATATGTGTTTTTTCTAAATGTGATTTTTTCATATTTATATGCATTTGTTGGTTTTTTATTGTGCTATTGAAGCACTTTGACGATTTTATATTTTAGGTTCATATTGAATTTGTGCAATTAAAGTTTTGATGCACATTTATCTTTGACCTATGCATTTGACCAATAGATAGGTGCATATTTTGTATATAATTGTACAATTATTATTTCAAAGTATACATTTGATGCCTTCAATTGCACATTTTATTTTAGGATTGCACTATGTTTTAAATACTCTAAAATTATAAAAATGTTTGCACATTTATAAAAGTAAGGATTTTGGTTAATAGTATACAATATTTCAATGTTTTTTATTTTGAATTATAGGACTTAGATTCACTGTTATCATTGGAGAAAAATCTCCCTACTCAGACTTTGATGTTATAGTTGATAGAGATTTATAGAATTTTATTGAGTTCAAATGGTTTATAGTATGTGACTCAAATGCCTAATATCCAGGCTAACCTTAGCATGATCACTGTGTTGGTCAAGAGATGGGATAGTGAGACTAGCTCTTTCCATTTCCTATGGATTAGATCACAACAACATTGGGGGTCATTTGGTGCAATTTATGAGTTTTAATTCATGGTGAGAGGGTGATCTATGATATGGATACATAGATAGAAACAATGGAGAGAGTCTTCCTAGATGATGATTTGGTAGCATTGGTTGGGAGTTTAATCTACACTAGGACATCACAAAGTACAATTCATACCTTCTAGTTGTTACAATAATCATTTGAATGATATTAGCTAACAAGAGATCTCACAATTTCTCAATTGGATGGAGCAACTTTTTAGAGCCGATTGTCTTTGATGGAGTTTAATTCATGTGGGGTCCATGCCTGCTAGTACATTTATACATGGATATGTGTGAGGTTTTCTACCAAGGGTTTATCATAGTGGATTCAGGGATGACACTAGTCTATGTATGGGCATGGGAGGACATTGCATTGGTGAGACTATTGTTGCACAGGGATAGGGAAACAAGGAAACCCCATGTATATTTGTATAGTGTCTTTGTTCCCCACTACAGGGTGGGAACATGTGGTGCTAGTATTGTCTCTTTGATGATTTAGATATAATTATTTGGAGGCCATGGTTGGATTGTGACTCTGTGAGGACTTTGGATAGGATTAAGAATATTTACCATAATATTGGACACCTCAATTTTTGGTTAGTCACATTGTGTATATCATTGAATACTACCTACCAATGTAGGTACACGGGTAGTTTGACTATATTCAGGGAGTGCCACATGGTTGACAATTTTTTTGATGATTATTTAAGAGAGTGTGAATTGGGCATCGACTATCAAGACAAACTCAACCATTAGGGATTTCAAGGGATCACTACTAGTGTAGTGGGATTTGCAGATGTATGTAGAAAATGCAATACTTATAGTTGAGTACAAGACATGGTTATGACCAATAGGCCTTTATAACTACTAGGTTTAGTAGATCCTATTCTTGAGGTAGCTGGATAACGTGGCAGGTAGTGTAGGTCCAAGGGTGGGTCAGTTAAGAGAGGGGAGAGACTAGGCCAGAGCATAGTCATTGAGTATATTATAGTTAAGGTTGAGGATGAGTAGGGTAATTTTAGAAAATCCCCACTAGTACACCTATTTTATTAGTGAGGCAGAGATTATAGACTAGAGCATCATGTTGGAGATGAATGAGATGCAATCCAGGATTAGGCATAAGAGGATCAACCTATGGTAGAGGTAGAACATATTGTGGGAGGGGATGATGAGGATAAACCTAAAGGAATATGGAGAGATAAGTAGGAGGATCATCACATTTAGCTAGTCACAAAATTATTAGATTTATATAAGGCTCAATGGGGGGAGTCAATTATTGGCTTAGAGGCACCACAATGAAATAGGCACCTCAACATTCTTTTTTTTTTAATAAAATTTTAGATATAAGGAAAATTTCATATTTCTTTTCATTTCTGAGTCATCCTAGATCCAATGGTGAGGTCCATTTTGTCCAATGGGGTCATTTGCAAAACTTCCCTCATAAAAACCTCATATTAAAACACTTCCAAGATACCTTCTGGACCTAACATTTCTCAAACCCCAAAACTCAAAGAAAATCATTGTAAATAAAATCTAAAACCATTAAATATATAATAAAATAATCTATAAATGTGTTCCATACCTTGTAATGTCCCAAATCTTTCCTGCATAGCCAAGGCTTCAACTTTGCACCTGATCCACTTGTAGACACCTAAAATTGTTGTAGCATTTGGTAGCAACACTTTTACCAATTTTACTCATAATCAATAAAATAATTTTAATTATTTATTTCCTTTATTTCAAATTCAAAATCAAAATTTTAATTATTTAATTGTCTTTCTTCTAATCTTAATTAAAATATTTTATTATTTAATTAATCCCTTTCATGCACTTTGATTAAATAACCTTTATTATTTAATTGAATCAATTTATATTTCTCTAATAATTAAATAATTATTCAAAATTAATTAATTAACTAAGTTTTCTATAACGAAATGAAATATTGAGTTTATTTAATTATTCACTTTTTGAAAACAAATTCTTCTAAAAATAGATAAAATCTTTATTTATTTATTTATCTATTCCATAGACACGAGTTACTAATTTATTTAATTCATTTGTTTTCTAATTTGTGTCACGTGCTGAATTAAATAATTAAATAATTATTTAATGTTAATTATATCTTTGGTTCCACTTCTCTGACTCTCACTCACTTTTAGTTGCACTCCCAATCAATTCTCTTAACATATCATTCAATTTTCTTAGCTAATCAATTAGTTCAATCTTTTTCCATCATGTAGTTAGTTCTATCTCAAAATTATCTTCATCTAGTGCTCTCAATATATCTTAGTTCTTCATTCATTCTTGGCCTCTTAATCTTCATTGTTGATCAAAATCCCTAAAATTTATAAAACCTACTTTCTTGAATATCAAAATCTCTAATCAATAACAACCACAATCTTTGAATTTTTGTAGCTCATATTGCTAATATAGTGCTATTCTTTTGAGAGACAATTCTATAGATCACAAAGAGGAGGATAATGGTTACTTCATACGGAATGGGTGCAATTGTGTTCATTTGATTTCATTTTATGTTATTGCATTTGATTTCCTGTTTCTCCATTGATAGATTAGGATTTTTCATTGAGTTTTAAATTTGTCATTTCTCTCATATCTCATTGATTGTTTTTCTTATTTCTTGCTCATTACATTCTAGTGAACCTGACCAGAACACACCCTTATTTTGATCAATTTTTTGAGTGTACATATCTTGTAAGTCACATGTTTCATTTACAACCATTGTAAAATATTTATTTCTGTTGTCAAAAGTTTTAATGCATCTGTAGGAATCTTTACTAGGTTTTGTAGAATCTTCTATGCATTTACAAGGATCACTGTTGCATTTGTGAAATCTGTCACATACTTGTAGTAATCATTATTTTATTTCACAAAATTAGCACCACATTTGTAGATTATGCAATGCATTCATATAATAAAAAATAATGGGTTAAAGTTGGTTTTCTGTGATTTCATTTCTCTTTTGTTTTTCTACTTTCTTTGATTCTTAGAATATGGATTTTCATGTTACTTATAAATTTTGGAGCATTTTGGAAAGGAAAGAGAAATGATTTGAAATAGATAGAACATCTAACCCATTGGTTGCAAGATCATGGTCAAAGATGTTTTTTTTAAAACCTAAGCTTTTGTATTGTCTAGCGTAAAATACATTTAGATTTTTAAGGGTAATGAACTATTGTCTTACATCTTTGGTACACTTGCACATCTATTATTAATTACCTTAATTAGTGTATGAAGTACCCTCTGTACTATCCTTCATGGACCCTAGTTGTAAGATAAACACATGCTAATTCCATTTTCATTTTATTATAATATCTTCTTGGGGATTTCATCACCTCAATGTTTGACCTCGAGCACATAACTCAATGGGCTATATAAAGAGGCATGCTCGCAAAATTTGGAGATCAAATTGAGTTTAGTGGTGTGAGGTGTGACCTTTATGTCCTCATTGATTAAATAATAAGTTTAGGTAACCTTAAGGTCTTGATCATTAAATTTTCATGTGGTGCCCTACGTGGTCAGCATCAGTCAGTGTTCTTGGAGCCCATAGTAGACACCTCTTGTTTTTAGAAGATGACCCTATTAGTCTTATTGGATTAATTAAATGTATGTGTATCATACCATGAAGATACTAAACACATAAAATTCTTGGTAAAGTATAAATCCCTTGATTCATAAGGTCTTTGGAACTTTGAAGTAAGAGAAAAGGTGAACTAGTTGCACAACACAAGTTCCTATGCCACTAGGCCTCTAACCATCGACTTTGGAACAATGTTGAACTTAGACTTGATCTAATAACTAGCCTTTTTGAGTACTAGGTTTTACATGTTTACGAGTGTCTTTATTGTGATATAACAATGATTATCATTCAAAATTCAAGCTAATATAGGCCCCTAGGTCATAATTTAATTTTTAGAGTCAATCAACAATACTATCAATTATGTTTTTTTATTTATCTATAAACTCAATTTGATAAAAAAAAACTGAAACAAAACCATAGAAAAAATAGAATTGCGTAATTGCCAAATTTGTCACACATTCACAAAATATTTACCTCAATTGATTAGATTAGCTCCATAATCATCAAAATATTTATTGTGTTTGTCTATTATTTTCCCACAATTGATCTAATTTGTACCACATTTTCTAAATACTATCATGCATTTCACTGTCAAATTTAGTGTTTTTGAGACCTATAATACAAAGTTACTTGTTAGGATCAAATATCAAAATTTTGATGTTTTTGAGACTATAAACACCACTGAGACTAAAATTTTCATGTCATTTGGCCTTGCATTCAAAATTTTAGGTTTGCACCCTTAGGTTAATATTTTTCCTAGTCAAAATTTTATTTCCATAATTACATCTAGCTCAATTTTCATCCATCATATTCAATTTAGATTGTATTTTCCATTTCGTTTAAACATATTTTTAATCCTTAGCATAGCTCAATCACAGCCTAGGATATCATTCACCTTGTATTTTCCAAGCCAAAATGGTAGGTCTTAGTTCTTCCTTTAATTTTAGTCATTGCATTTCAATCATGAGGCTTTAACATTAGTCTTAAAATATTTTTTAAAACTTACAAATTAAATCTTGGACCATCCATTTTTCATTGTTAAGATATCTTGACCTTATCAACACTCTTTTATCATTTCCACCAAGTCAAACATGTAGGTCATAGTGTTAGTAATAACTAAGGGGGAGGGGGGTGAATCAGTGGCTTCAAAAAAATTTCTTTATTCTAACCACCAATCAAATAAACCTTAGATTATTATGTCCCTTACAAGATGCATGCCATGAAATACTTATAATAATTAACTGTCTGTCGATTTTCCTTTTCTGACCTTATTCTCCTTGATTACCGACAAGCAGTAAAACTTATTTACCGACACTCAATAAATATGCAGTGTATACTAATAAATCCATAAATGCATATGTGAAATGTAAAATAGTAAAGTAATAAACCATACACACATAACACATGGATTTTAACGTGGAAACCTTGTTAAGGGAAAAACCACTGGGACCGGTACCCCAAATTTTTCACTCTTCTGAAGTGAACCCTGTTAGGAGCCAACCCTGTTAAAGGTTAAAAACATACTATTAGGTGTGACCTTGTTAGAGGATTTTATACATAGAGGTTGTCACTTAGTATCGGGCATCTTAGTTTGCTACCATCCTTGAATCAACCTCCTTCTTAGACTTTCAATAGGGTTTAGGCAAATCTAGTGTTACTTTCATGAATCAACCTTTTTAGCACTCCTTGGGATGTACCTCAATATATAGAAGACTGTTAAGTCCTACTCTATTAAGAGACTTGATTCTTCAATGGTTAAATTGAAACACAATGACCTGTTTCTAATGCAACTTGAATTGCAGATTTTCAGATCTATTTAAGTACATTACCTCTCTGATCAATGTATCAATTTAATTCTTTGTGTTCCACACTTTATGCTCTGTGATGTTGTGCTTCACTATTCATCGGTATCTACAAAATTATTTAGCTCTCCTTCAGCTTGATTGATCAGGACTGTATGAAGTTATCCTTCATCAGTTTCTCTTCAGCATCCTCTTTCTATTTGTAACCACCAAAATTTGGTTTGTTCTAACTATGGAACCTATTTTTCCTAAGTGTGATCATACCCTTGATTATGTCCAAATGACCCTGTTACTGCTTGGCATAATTCTTTAAATCAATTTAATGTCCTAGGTGATTTTTATCACTAATTTATATTAACTATTATAACCATACAATTTAAATCAATTTTGACCAATCAAATCAAATCAAAATCAAACATGGCTATAGTATTTAATTATAAAGGAATTAAATAAATCCCTAAATCAAATACCCACTTGCAAAATAACCCATTCCCCTAGCCTATTTAATTTAATTAAAATGACTATAGTCCCCTAATTATTAAAAAACAATTTAATTGTTTAAATAATTAACTCCTATATTCCTAAATGAATTAAATAAGTTTATTTCATTATTAATATTCCCCTAAACCCCAACCTAACTCTTCTCAACCACTTCTACCCTGGGTTCTAACCCTTCTCAACCCATTCACCCATGCTAATCTAATCTTAATCCTAATTCTAGTCCTAACCCACCTCCTAATGTTGTCACATTCCATTAAGGAATGCTTAGCAACTCAACCCACTTGAGAAAGTCCACTTTCTCAAGCTTGACTTCCTTAAGGTCCACTTTCTCAAGCCATCCTCTTACATCCTCCCTTACCTCTTTAAGGCTTTCATTAGTGCCTTATTAATGAAGATGTCTTAAGCCTATGTCTCTCACATGCCTTATTAATGCCTTGGGCATTAATAACTCTTACATCTTCATTTATGAGTCTTCTAATTCATAAATGAACCTTGTCCCCCCTCTCTCTCTCTCCCATTCTTCTATAAATAGAAGCCTATTTTGAGAGCAAATGAGCCTTCACATTAGATCTAAAATACATTGTTATGCTGTTGGATTCATCCTAGATTCATATTCCACTCATTATTCCATGCTTTTGCATTGTTTTAGTTTCATCTTTTAGATCTAGAATACATGCTTTATCATGTTTTTAGCTTAATTTTGAATTAAATCCTTCGTGCTAGGATAGTATATGTCACTGATTTTTAGCATATTCTGAGGGCTGATATGCAACTAATCACACTCTTTCTAGTTAAAAGGCAATAAGTCAGTTTTAGTGGGTTTTACATGCTTTTCTAACCTTTTTGGACTAATGCAATGACTTATTGAGTGTTTGTGTTATTTTCCTCAGGTACCCAAATACACACGCACATTTCTAGCGCCCACCGTGGGGTCCAAATTTTGATTTAGCATCATTTCTAACATGTTTTTGATAATTTGCAGGCTCAAGAATCAGTCACAGAATCGCATTTAATCTTGCAGGAGCGCATCCCGGATACGCCCTCGTATCGCATAAATTCCGGCTCACATCTGAGATTTCTCAAATCGTATTTGGTTTTGGCTTGTATTCAATTAGCAAAGGCTCGCATTTGGTAAATAGGCTCGCATCTCAGATACTATATCATATTTAGTAGGATTTTAAGATCGCATTTGGTTTAAAATTTTGTGCATTTCATTTGACTAATCCTAACATTTTGACAAAGTGGTGTTTGTGGTATTTTGCAGCTTGATAAGTGTTTGCAAGGCATATTTGGAGGTTTTTCATGGAGTTAGACTAGATAAATACTAACGTGGTTTTTGCAGGTTGCCAACCCCATCTTGACTTCTATTTTCTTGCTTTCTAAAAATATAAAACCATTTCTCTACTTGTTAAAACAACTAGATATTATGCTCTTTTCCTCTTGAGGAAAATCAAAAAGTCGGACGTTGTCTTATCATTTAGGATGAAATAGGGAGTACATGAACAAAAAATAAACTGTTTAATTTATTTTGGGATAGAAATTGAACAAACACAAATCACTAAATCATGAGGGATCAATAAAAAAAATTGTTTAATTGCTTTTGGATTCAGTAATTGAACTCAAACTCACTAAATTTTGTGGTTAATTGGACAAAACAAACTTTCCCTTTTCTGTTTTCTTTAAAATAGGAATCATTAAATCAAACTCAACATAGCTTGAGGGAAAGAACATTATTTTAAGTTTTTGAGGAGAAAATGACATGGACTAGGAGAGTATGCTCTTCTTCTTTTGAAGAATCAAAAATCTAGAAATCATAAGCTCGCCAATCCTGATTACCAATCTTTTAATAGTAGAGGGCCTGCCGGTTTAGGAAAAAATTTCTGGGAATGACCCAAGTGAGGAAAAGTCTTACACCGATCCTTCAAACTCACTATAAATAGTTACTTCCTTGTAGGCCAAAGCCTTGGAAGACAGAACTGGTTTTGTTCTTGGAATTCTGACATCATTCCTTGAACATATCAGGGTATATATAGAGCGGATCCACTGAAATCTTGCTTGCGAGACTATATATATTCAGGTACTCATAGGGCTATACGCCTCAATTTTTCCTTGTGCAATTCTATGGGTGATAGTTTCAAATGAATTTCCCAATAATATACAACACATTCAACTGAAAGAATTCCTAATTCATCCCCAAAAGGGTGATAATCTTTGTGCAAGGCAAAAAGCAATTGCCCCAAGACACTCATCATATCGTGCCCTCACTTGTATTTGGAGTCGGCTAATATAGCATCATGACTAGAGCCATTGCGTGCTCGGTAATGGCTATATTCTGATTAGAATTTGAGTGCGTACTAAGTCAATGAGCAAAAATTTTCATCCTGCACCTAGAGAATAGGAAAAAATGCGTGTTTGATTCATCCTCTTAACAATGCAAAATTGTTTGACATGTCAAAAAGATCACTAAAAAGATAAGCTCCTCAAAACAATCAATAAATTTCACACCCTGGAGTACAAGTTTTTTTCACGCTCTACAAAACCTCTTGATGCAATCTGTAAACAAACAACTTCACGCTCCTCAAAAATAAATTTTTCAAAATTGACCAAAACTGACAAGACCATCATAAAATCGCATCCTATTTTTCCTAAGTCGTATCCTATATTTAGGATCATATCTGGTGCATTGGATCATATTTTTTCAAGCATATAGTTGCATCTAGGTTTTAGGATCGCATCTGGTGTCATCAGAGGCTCATATCTAGGAGCTCGCATTTAGGATAGTGGGCATTTCTAGCAATTTTTTTTGGGAAGTCTCAGTTGTTTTAGGTACCCTTTTTGCTCTTTAGCTAGTCCCTGTTGTTTCTTATGGTCTCCCTGCTGTTATTTTCAAACACTTTTGAAATGTTGACCTTGCATGCATAGTCAGTCTTTCACGATCAGTTCAGTATGTGTGGTCTACTCATTTTCTATCAACAACTTGATTCCCAGCTCACTATCAGGGCATTCTAACCCTCTAACACTGGAATCATTTACATCCACCAACAAACAACATAGTTACTTCTACCTAGACACACTCACTTGAATGATCTAAAAACCATACTTGCACTATTGGAAAATGTTAACAAAGTTGAGAAACAAACTTCATGGTTAACATGAGACACAACCACTACACAACTAAAGGTTCAAAAGTACCTCCTAAAATACCACACTTTCAAGGAGAAACTTCTCGCAGTTCCCTTTTTGATCTTGATTCACCTCAAATGGATAGAAACACTAATGAATGGAGTAAGGCCTTTAAGGGTTATGATGATGGCAAACAAACACAATCCGTAGGCACAAAGAAGGAAGAAAAACCCAGGTTTGAACGTAATCCATTTGGGTCAGATAGTGAAGAAGAGATCCCTAAAGATGAGTACGAGAAGCTTAAACAAAGCAAAAGAATCCACAAATTATTAGAATGAATAATTGGCGATGATAAAGAAAAGTACTTTCTCCATCTAGCATCCACGGGTATCAAATTACCCAAGGATTACAATGTAGATGATCTCAAAGAAAAGGAAGTACCAAACCCCATATCTATCCTTACCAAATAGCTTAATCAGATGCAAACGGAGCTCACGAACCTCAAACAAGAGAAGGACAAACCAAAAAAAAAATACTTTTTGGATGCTATTTGTCCATTTCCTTTCGATAAGAGTATCACAATGGTCTCATTTCCTCCTAATGTGGTAAGGCCAAAGTATGATAAATACACAAGGGAAACTAATCCACATGACCATGTAAGAGAATTCTGTTCTCTAAGCATTGAGTACATGCACAAACCCACTTACCTCATGCGACTGTTTCCAGGAAGTCTAGGAGGAAATGCCATGGAGTGGTTTTCAAAGTTGAATCCTAAAGTTAAAAATTTCAAGGAGTTGATGCAACGGTTCATTCAACATTACTCCTACAACATCCAACATGACGTCACCATGACGGATCTATGTAACACCAAGCAGAAAATGGGAGAATCCTTTACACACTTCCTACAAAGATGGAGGAAGATTTTTGCACGATATTCAAGAGTCATTCCTGAAATAGAGAAGATGGAGATCTTTGTTAAT
>MU225369.1:605768-618013 GCA_018584345.1 Thuja plicata
ATAAAGCATCCATGTATTGCATTTTTACTTCTACATCCTAAGTGCATCCATACATCTATTTTGCATAACTGGAAAAACAAAGAAACATACATTTGCATTTTCACATAGATATCATTTATAACATATTCATCACATATACTCATCAAATCCACATTATGAAATGATGTTATCATCTATGAAACAACTCATCACGAGAACAAGATATCATCACATGTGCAAAAGATACATTTACCATGGCTATGAAAAGAAAAACGGATACATTTATCACATGAAACATGTCAGAATAAGGAAACTTCATCAGATATATATCAACATGGTACAAATCAAAGCATAAAGTGTATCAGAAAGTATACAGTGTATCAGTGAGCATAAAGAGTATCAGTACACCAAAAAGAGAATTAGATATATGCATGAATAAATGTAATATACAAAAGAGGGGATCTCGGCAGGATCCAAATATACATGTATGATCTCAAAATGAACAAAAAGATACAACAAAATCAACTCTGGCCCACCCCCTCTCCCTGGTCAGGAGGAGGAGGAGGAGGTGGCATAAATGGAGCTGCTGGAGGCGGCATGGCCCCCTCTGACTGTTGAGCTACATGAGAAAATGAAGGTACTCTCTGACCCTTTGGAACTGCTGCGTGATACAAGGCATAATAATATGTTGCCCTCTATCCCTGATGGACTATTGTCCAGGCCTAAGCATCTCTCTCTACTCTGAGCATAACTACCTATGTATCCCTCTTGGCTCTTAGCTACTCTAGCTATCTGTCCTTGTCTACTAAAAGAGCATCACCAATGGTAACCCTAGCCTCCAAGGTTGTGATCTGGGCTTGGAGCTACTCTCTCTCCTGCTCACACCTCGATAGAGGGTCCCCATCTCTACCGAGATCCTGCTTCTACACTCTCTATATCCACTGTCTCTATTTCTCTAGAGTAAGTAGAGGGCCAATATCTCTCTATGGGGCCACAAATCTATATCTCAGTCATCTCTGCCCACTACCGCTGGCAACACCTGGATCAACTACCTCTCCACTGCCGCCCCTGTCATCACCATCATGTCTATCATCTGGGGGAGGATGCCTATCATCTCTACCACCATCACAGACCCCATGTCTCCCCGGAGCCCTGTCTCTACCTCCTCTCCTCCTGACAGGTCGATCCTCAGGATCATAATCTAGTGGATCCTCTATCCAAGGAATAATCTCCTCTGACACTGTAAATCATGGAAAAGGATACTGAAGCATCTCTGCAATGTACCCATCTGACACTCCAGCATCCTCAATATCTGGGTGAGGGTCCCAATCTATCGTCACCATGTCTCGAATCTCCTGTGAGGCAGTCTCATATGTCAGTTGTGCACCCCAATCAGCTGCCTCATCCCTGATATGAGCATAAACTGCCACATCCTCTATGCGGCCCTATCGTCAGCCATACTGCCTCAGAACTCTAGTGATCAAGAAGTGCTCAATGATATATCTAGTGCGGCCGATCAGATATCTGCTATGACATAAGAAAGGCACCTGTCGTGCATCAGAAGTCCATACCTCACAGTCTAGGTATGGTCGCCACATGACCTCTATCATATCATCAAATAATCAACACCAATACTCAACCTTGCCTAGATGGGGCTGCTGTAAGAGACCTACATACATATACACATAGGGCTGCTTAGGTGCCCTCTGCCTATCAACAATCGGTCGTTTCACAGGGATGTGCTCCCAGGCCCAAATCTACAGAATAAGGATCCCCACAATCATACTGCGGGTGTGGTGATATAGAATCTCGTGGAGCTCTCTATATATGTGAGCTAGTATACAGCTCCCCCAGGCAAAACATCGATGATGGATGATCATCTACTCCACCATACTCACCCAGCCCACTAAGAAACTGTGTTGACCTCTATCCGGCATAAGGATGCTACCTACCAATCCAGCCAAGTACACAGCTAATCGATCATAGTGATCAACCATATAATCCCATGATAGGTATCTGCGGTCGATGGTATCATCGTGAAAGAATCTCCATGCTGTACCGATCACAATGCTAGCTCTAGACTCAAAAAATACCTCATGTCCAACCATGGGTACGTGGAGTATCCTCCAAACATCCTTGGGAGTCACTGTAATCTCGCTTGTAGGTAGGTGGAAGGTGTTGTGCTCAGAATGCCACCTCTCAGCCAGAGCAGTCAACAACCCTCAGTTTACCCTGATCTTGGGTAAACCTATCAGTGACCGCAATCCACATCAGATCCGGTGGTCTACTCATCATCTAACGGTCGGCCAAACAATGTAAGAACTCGCGCAGGATACGTGCCGTGAAAGGCGACTACCTCAAACTGGGCCTGATTTTTGACAACACCATAACAAATCAGCATTCTATCTACAACAAGGGGCAAATTCCTACTCTGCTAAGTCATTCCAAGTTTGCAGGATGCAAACAGATCAAAGAAAATTAAAAACCTAAGTCTTCTACTAGATGCGATCCTAGAAATATAGGATGTGATTGCGTATACAGGATGTGATCCCAGAAAAATGGGATGTGATCTTAAATGAAGGGTACAGTCCCAAGTATATAGGATACGATCCCCTGATGGATTCTAGTTAAAAACAAAGAAAAATCTCAAGAACTAGATGCGATCCGGGAAAACCCAGATGCGACGCAGAATCTAAGAAAAACTGGATACGATCTAGGAAAAACCAGATGCGATGCGCGTTTAGCATGATGCGATCTGAAATCCTGGATGCGATCCTAACTTCAAATGCTTCTAAAACACACAAAAATGCATAAAATTCAAAAATATAAAATTCATAGGGTAGTTTATCAGGTACTTACTGGCGGTGGGTAGTCAGCTGGTCGCTAGTGTCGTTAGCTCATCTCAAATCGATGTTTCCTCACAGGGACCACCATTTTCTCTATAGAGCTCTCTAATTTGCTATAGCTGAAAGTGAAAATGAATAGTAAAATGGTCATTTTGGAGGCTTATATGGGTCTTTTGAGACATTTAGGGTTTCCAAAACTTCTCCCAGACAACTACAAAATTATTTGTGTTCTCTTTTTCCTTAATTGGGAACCAAATCGAAGGTGCCTACGATGTTTTCAGCAGCACAGTGTCATTTTTGTGATAGTTTTGAAAATTGCAATTTTGCTTCATTTCTTCACCACATTGGTAAATACTACACATTTCATCATATATCTTGATCTAAACATCATTTTTTCAGCCTTATCACTCATATTTTCACGTGATTAACTTGGTAATCATGTGTTTATTTTTAAACACACTGTCTTCTACTCCACTCTTTCTGGCCCTACCACTTCGTGCAAGTGTTTTGTTCTTTTTCACTGAGGGATTTTATTCTTTTCCTTCAATTTCATTCCTGAGGGGGCATGATCACACTATCATTAATTAAATTTTTGCTTGAAATAGCATCAAAATGACTTCGTTATCAAACAAACTAGGGGCATAACAGTTCCTTAACTAAGTCGGAACTGTTGGATAGAAAGCTTTGGTTCTCATGAGCTAGATATCTTGTGTTTCCTCATTTTTAAAGATTTTTATTAGCTCCTGGCAGCTTCATACTAGCTTTTGGATGACAACCAAGTTCAGAATCAGTATTATCAATTTTTGGACGACAACCAAGTTCAGAATTGGTATTTTTAAAATCTTTTATTGATCTTTGGATGACAACTAAGTTCAAAATCAATTCTATCAGTTTGGTTTGATCAAGTGTGAGACTGATCTCATCAACATTTTGTTTGACAACCAAGAATGGAATTCTCAATCTTTCTGAAGTCAAAATCAAAAAACTTTCTATGAATCAATGTGCTGCTCACACATTAATTTAAAGAGGGGCAAATGTAATCACCTAAATTTGGTTTGTTCTAACTATGGACCCTATTTGCCCTAAGTGTGATCATACCCTCGATTATGTCCAAATGACCCTGTTACTGCTTAGCATAATTATTTAAATCAATTTAATGTCCTAGGTGATTTTTATCACTAATTTATATTAACTATTATAACCATACAATTTAAATCAATTTCCACCAATCAAATCAAATCAAAATCAAAATCAAACATGGCTATAGTATTTAATTATAAAGGAATTAAATAAATCCCTAAATCAAATACCCACTTGCAAAATAACCCATTCCCCTAGCCTATTTAATTTAATTAAAATGGCTATAATCCCCTAATTATTAAAAAGCAATTTCATTGTTTAAATAATTAACTCCTATATTCCTAAATGAATTAAATAAGTTTATTTCATTTATTAATATTCCCCTAAACCCCAACCTAACTCTTCTCAACCACTTTTACCTTGGGTTCTAACCCTTCTCAACCCATTCACCCATGCTAATCTAATCCTAATCCTAATTTTAGTCCTAACCCACCTCCTAATGTTGTCACATTCCATTAAGGAATGCTTAGCAACTCAACCCACTTGAGAAAGTCCGCTTTCTCAAGCTTGACTTCCTTAAGGTCCACTTTCCCAAGCCATCCTCTTACATCCTCCCTTGCCTCTTTAAGGCTTTCATTAATGCCTTATTAATGAAGATGCCTTAAGCCTATGTCTCTCACATGCCTTATTAATGCCTTGGGCATTAATGACTCTTACATCTTCATTTATGAGTCTTCTAATTCATAAATGAATCTTGTCCCACCTCTCTCTCTCCCATTCTTCTATAAATAGAAGCCTATTTTGAGAGCAAATGAGCCTTCACATTATATCTAAAATACATTGTTATGCTGTTGGATTCATCCTAGATTCACATTCCACTCATTATTCCATGCTTTTGCATTGTTTTAGTTTCATCTTTTAGAGCTAGAATACATGCTTTATCATCTTTTTAGCTTAATTTTGAATTAAATCCTTCATGCTAGGATAGTATATGTCACTGATTTTTAGCATAATCTGAGGGCTGATATGCAACTAATCACACTCTTTCTTGTTAGAAGGCAATAAGTCAGTTTTAGTGGGTTTTACATGCTTTTCTAACCTTTTTGGACTAATGCAATGACATATTGAGTGTTTATGTTGTTTTCCTCAGGTACCCAAATACACACGCACACTATTCACTCCCCCTATTCATGATGATTCAAAAATGAATTAATCTTGTCTCTTATATAGACATGATATTCACCGTTTCTTGATTTTTGATTCTTGATTCTTGGCGTGAAAACAATCTAGCCAATTTTATTTAAAGCAGAACTCCTGATTTATCTCGTAGTTATCTTTATGCCAACTATACAAATCGTCTTTAAATCAATCACTTAACTCTGGTTGAATAAAACAATGAAAAGAACCAGTTAAGTCTATCTTTAGCTCTTGTCAGCTAGATATTTTGTCATTTTCTGAACTCTCTGTTATGTCGGTCAACTCTGCAGTTAGTCATCGGTGACAACTTCTAGTTCCATAGGTGTGACTCTAGTCAACTTTGGGATCTCCGTCCGTCAGGCATCATTGGATTTTACTCGTTTGGTAACTCTGTTCTCAGCTCATCGGGCATCCTGTGATTTTGCTTCGTCGGGCAATAACGTCTTCTACTCTTCGGGCATCACTGTGACTTTGGCTCTTTGCCTTTACCGATGGTGTACACTTTGTCAGTGTTATCTATCACTTAGTGAATACTTGAGTTTTATGCATTACTAAAAGCATAATCTTTGTTCCATTGATTCTTTGAAGTCTTTGGAATTATATACATGACTGTACAGATGATATCAAGTTGACATCGATGACAATACAAACCATTAAATAATTTAATGTCTTGCATTATCTTCAACTTAACATTATCAAACATTTAATTAGTTACATGTCATTAATCTCTCACTTTGGCATTGATGGCAACATATAATATTATCACACTATACTATTTCTAATACAATATGAAATACAATTTTTGAGATTCATCAAACTACCAAACAATTTGTTTTGATAACCGATAAAAATGTCTGACCGCCAGTAAGCTCTGTGTTAGCTTAGATTTGATTCTTTCAATTCCATGTGTTCTTGTTCTGATGTGTTGCATCCTTTCCTTGTTTCAATATCTCTCTTTTGACTGTTCTTCTTCTTTGATGTCTCTGTGTCTTGTCAGCAACTCTCCCTTTGGATTTAATCTCTCCCTGTTGGAGTAATCTGATAATGGATAATCTTTCTTCTTTTTCTGAAGACTATGATAATATGGATACTTTCTCTCCCTTTGACAATAATACCAAAAAAATATCTTACAGATATCGGACATTAATGTCAAATAATCATTTTCTTTCATCCATAATATATTCTTTGAATTTCCCTTATCCATCAGCAACACAACAATATGCTCTGGTGCAAGGTTCTGATATATACCTTTCTGTATATAGATGTAGCTTTGAAGTTCATCCTTTTTCTTGCATCAACATGAATGATATTTTTATAATATATAGGCTGATGTAGCCTTCAATATTTTACTGACTGGTAGACAAGGGTTTGACCCCTAGTCTCTTTCTCAAGTACTCAAACGTATCCTTAGGCAATGGCTTGGTGAAGATATCAGCTAATTGTTATTTTGATTGCACATACTCAAGTATCACCTCTTTTTCTTGAACTTGTTCTCTTAAATAATGATACTTGATTGCAATGTGTTTAGTCTTGGCATGCATGACTGGATTCTTAGAAATATTTATTCCACTGGTGTTATCACAATAGATAATCACTGGTTCTGAGATCTTCATATGCATACCTTCCAGCAAATGTTTGATCCATGCAATATTTGAGTAGTTTGCAGCAGCAGCAACATATTCTACTTTTGCAGTAGACTGAGAGATGCATCCTTGCTTTTTTCTAATCCATGTGAAAGGTCTATCACCGATAAAGAATGCTCCTCCAGTTGTGCTCTTCTAGTCATCAAGATTTCCAGCCCAATCAGCGTCAGTAAACACTTTTAGTTCAATTTTTCTTTCTCTTTTATATTATAAGCCAAATTCCTTAGTATTCTTCAGATATCTTAGGATTCTTTTCATAGCAGTCATATGTGATTCCCCAGGGTTAGCAGAAAATATAGCAACAATTCCTACTGCATGTGCAATATCTGGTCTAGTGTATACAACATACATGAGTTTTTCAATCATTGATCTGTACAAAGTCTGATTTACCTCTGTTGTCTTGTCTTCCTTTGTTAACTTACATCTAGTAGCCATTGGTGTTCCAACTAGTTTGGAATCTTCTATCTTGAATATTTTTAGGACCTCTTTGATGTATTTGGACTGTGTAATGAAAATACCTTCACTTTTTTTAATGATCTGTAGACCAAGAAAGAACTTGATCTCTCCAAACATAGACATCTCAAATTATTTTCTCATCTCCTTAGAAAATGATTTGCATAGCATATCATTTCCTCCAAATATGATGTCATCAAAAAATATTTCAGCAATCAAAGTGTTAGCATCAGTATCTTCTTTAAAATAAAGGTTATTGTTTTCACTTGTCCTTATGAATCCAATACTTATTAGATAGGAATGAAGTCGTTCATACCAGGCTCTAGGAGATTTTTTCAATCCATACAAGGCTTTGTGAAGTCTACATACCATGTCCTTCTTGTCTGGATCAACAAACCCTTATGGTTGTTCAATGTATACCTCATCTTCAAGTATTCCATTTAGGAATGCTGATTTGACATCCATTTGATATACTTTGAATCTTTTGTATGCAGCATAAGAAATTAGTATTCTTACTCCTTCTAGCCTATCAACGGGTGCAAAGGTTTCTCCATAGTCTATACCTTCTTCTTGTGCATACCCCTTGAATACTAGTCTTGCTTTGTTCCTTGTGAATTCACCATTCTTGTTCATCTTATTCCTAAATATCCATTTTGTACCGATGACATTCTTGTCATCTGGTCTTGGCACAAGTGACCATGTTTTTTTCTTCTCAATCTGCTCAATCTCATAATTCATATCACTTATCCATTCTTCATTATCTAGTGCAACATTGATAGATTTTGGCTCAAACTCATAAATTAAATAATTTGAGGTTAAAGACTTACTTCTTTTTCTTGTACCAGCTTTCTTATTTCCTATGATCTGGATCTCTGGATGGTTCCTTCTTACATATCTTGCAAGTACAGGTATAGTTCTTTGTCTATCAACTTGATCATTTTCATGATCTTCATTATGTTCTTCATTACGTTGCACATTATCTTGATTATTATCTTGACCGTCGGTAACAACAGTCTGACCGTCGGTTGCAACATTTTGTTGTTCAGGGATTAAGCACTGTTTCTCGGGTAGAGTGTTGGGTTCTTCACAATATACAAACTTGTTGTAGTCCTTTGGTTCTTTTGTACTTTCCAGCTCATTCTTTTCTGTAAACTCATCAATCTTTACATTTCCACTTTCAACTATTTTGTTAGAGGCCTTGATAAGACATTTAAAATCTTTTCTTTTGGTAGAATACCCTAGAAAAATACCTTCATCACTTTTGGCATCAAGCTTTCCATTTGTATCATACTTTAAGACATAACACTGACTACCAAAGATCTTGAAGTAACTTACATTGGGTGTTTTACCATACCATAGCTCATAAGGTGTCTTCTTTGTGTCCTTCAATTGTACTCTGTTAAGTGTATAGACAGTAGTGTTGATAGCTCCCCTCCAGAAGATTTGGGTGATGCCTTTTTCTATCATTAGTGTTCTTGCACAATCAATTATTGATCTATTCCTTCTCTCAACAATCCTATTTTGTTGTAGTTTTCTTGGTGCAAAAACCTGTCTTTTTATACCATGCTCATTGTAGAAATCAGTGAATTCATCTGATATAAATTCTCCTCCTCTATCTAATCTCAAACATTTCAAATCCTTACCACTTTTTTTTTGTACCATAGCCTTATACCATTTAAACATCTTGAATGCTTCAGATTTATCTTTTAGAAACATAACTATCATCATTCTAGAGTAATCATCAACAAAGAGAATAAAATATATATCTCCATAATAGCTCTTTATCCTCATAGGTCCACAAAAGTCAATATGGAATAATTCTAGAATATTATTAGATGTATGGGTTTTAATTTTTAAACTAGACTTTGTCATTTTACCTTTTTAACAATTTTTGCACATGATGTTTTCTAGCTTTGTCATCGTCGGTAAGCCTCTTACATTTCTTCTTCTTATTTTTATCATGTTGTCAAAATTCACATGACACAATATTTTGTGCCACAACCATATGTCTTCATTTCTAGTCATTAAGCAAGTGGTGTTAGTATCATTCACATAGAATAAGTTACCTTTAGTCTGTTCACTGTTACCAATCAGTTTTCCTAATTCATTGAAGATCTTTGCCTTCTCGTTCTCAAATGCTACTCTATGACCTAAATTATTCAACTGAGAAACACTCAACAAATTATAATTCAATCCTTTTACCTAATAAGAATTTTCACATTTAATCAGTTATTCAACATTATAGTTCCTTTACCTTCAACCGGACAAGGTGTATCATTACCCATTCTTACTGTACCACCATTATAATACTCAAAAGTTTTAAAATTTTCTTTGTCACCAGTCATGTGGTGGGTGCAGCCACTATCTATATGTTAGAATAGTCCCAAAGGATAACTGAGAGGGGGGGTGAATCAGTTATCAGCTAATTAAATTCTTTTCTTTTATTAACTCCAGAATACAATAAAGTAAATGCACATTCAAATAGCACAATAGACAACACCATAATTTGGTTACGGGGAAACCAAATGGTAAAAACCCCAGTGGGAATTAACACCCACAATAAACTATACTTGTTTATAATAATTCCTATTAGAAGATCTTACAACCCTGTTAGGAGTTGTTCTTTACAATGCAATAAGTATAGTGACATGGTTAAGGGTCTGACCTTGTTAGGAGTCTTTTACAAATAACCCTGTTAAGGGTGAGGACTCACTGTCCAAAATCTCACTGCTTCAATGGTGAAGGCTACAACCTTCTAGAGAATAGATATGCACTATATCTGATGATGAACTATAGAGTAGACCTGTTGTCTTGATCCATTCTAATGTATTGTAATCTTTCACTTCTTCTTCACATAGATCCTTCATGAATGAAACACAACTGATATTCTTCTCTATACTTTTTATGTCTCTTATCTTCTCATTCACACTTAGCGTTCCAAAAATGAACTACTATAAGTATCTTTCTCAAAGTATGAGATCATGGGACATGTTAGGCTACTCTTCATCACATCCTTGTCATCTTAACTAATCATGCAAGAATAATTACAACCGCGCAATATAAACTGAATAGACGCGACGCTTCACAAAGTCGGCCTCACCAATTTAGCTCTAACATTGCAATCTTGTTGAAACATGTTTGGCACCTTTAGATAACTATGGTCAACTCATAATTAAACTTGAATGTACATGAATATCCTGAAGATAGGCACAACTCAAGAACTAATGCAATACGTCGGCTCTATACAGACAAACTCTAGAAACTATAAGTATCGTTAATAGAATTACACAACACAACTGAAACTTCATAACTGAGTCTGTGTGTATGAACAAAACATAAACAACATGTCTACAACATGAATATAACCGCATAAGGCTTGATAACATTATTCTGATAAGTACATATAGAACACTGCTATATATTATATGTTTTCATCAATGACAAACATAAAATCAACTAGCTGCCAGAAGTAAATCTCCAACAATCTCCCCCATTGACACTGATGGCAACATATGATATTAAAAACATCTTTAGCACATGGTGTCTTCTATCTTTTTACAATCTTCTCAATATCCTCATCAAAGGTTTCTCTACACTGTTGTAGTTCCTCTGTCTGTGTTTATACTCCCCCAAAGTATATGCTCCCCCTTACTATATACTCCCCCAGAGTATATGCTCCCCCTTACTATATACTCCCCTTTTGACATTAATGGCAAAGGGTGCCAGAAACAATTAGGCACAGGTACTAATCCAGAAGTAGAGTAGTCAACCATTCATCAGTCACTATGGACTAATGTTCTTTCTTCTTTATCTAATCAGACTCAGGAGAGGGAATTTTTCTCAAATTTTCCCTGAGATACTCAAAAGTATCTTTTGATAAGGGCTTTACGAAAATATCTGCCAACTGTTCTTTGGTGCTCACATAGTCCAATTTTCCTTCATTGTCTGCAATTTTTTCTCTAAGAAAATGGTATTTGATCTCAATGTGTTTTTTCTTTGTGTGCATCATAGGGTTCTTGGACATGTTGATAGTACTGGTGTTATCACAGCAAATAACAATAGGATAATCAACCTGTATACCAAAATCTTTAACCATCTACTTGATCCAAACCATTGTTGAACAGTTCAATGCTGCTGCAACATATTCAGCTTTTGCTGTCAACTGAGAGATACAATTCTACTTCTTTCTTACCCAAGAAACCAACCTATCTCCAAGGAATATTTATCCTCCAGAATTACTCTTCCTGTCATCAATACAACCTGCCCAATCTGCATCTGTATACACATGAATTTGTACATTCTCTGATTTGGGGTACCATAAACCATATTCTATAGTTCCCTTTAGATATCTAAATATTCTCTTGATTACCATAAGGTGATTCTACTTAGGTTTAGCTGCAAATATACCAACAATGCCAACTACATTAGATATGTTTGGTCTAGATTGAGTAAGGTATATAATTTTTCCAATCATAGATTTGTACAATGTCTTGTCAACTGCTGCAAAATCATCTTCTTTAGAAAGCTTGCTTCCTATTATCATAGGAGTCCATACTAGATTACATTCTTCCATCTTGAAAGTTTTCAATATTTCCTTCACATATTTGGACTATTTTATGAATATTCCTTTATCTGTCTGCTTTACATTCAATCCCAAAAAATATTATATACGACCAATCATGCTCATTTAAAATTCATTCTGCATTTCTTTTGCAAATTTTGTACTAAGCTTGTCATTACCTCCAAAGATAATGTCATCAACAAATATGGCAATAAGTAATAATCCATCAGGTGTCTCTCTTATGAATAGGTTACAATCTGTTTCTCCTTTCTTAAATCCAATCTTGGTAAGATAACCATCTAGTCTCTCATACCAAGCTCTTGGGGCCTATTTATGTCCATAGAGTGCTTTCTTCAATCTGCATACCATGTCTAGTTTATCTGATAGATTAAATCCTTCAGGCTATTCTATGTAGACTTCTTCCTTCAAGTCACCATTCAAAAAGGCTGATTTGACATCCATTTGATATACTTTGAAGTCTTTGAA
>MU225369.1:619445-638836 GCA_018584345.1 Thuja plicata
GTCTCTTGTGCCATAACCAACTGTCATCCACTTTTGCAACAAAACAACTTACATCTGAATTGAGATGAAAAACATTACCTTTTGTTTTTGAGCCTGATGCAATCATGTCTCCTTCTTTGTTGCTAATGATGCATTTATTGTCTTTGAATTCCAAATGATAACCTTTGTCAAGTAGCTTTCCAACACTTAGTAAGTTGTGATGTAATCCATCAACATACAGAACATCATCTATCTTGTTCTTTCCATCCAGGGTGATAGATCCTCTGCCTATGACAGGTTTGGGAGTGTTATCTCCAAATCTATCTTTATCACCTATCATGTGGTGAGAGCATCCTCTGTCAATGATCCAATCAGTTCTGATGTCTGTCTGCTTTGGAAATTAGGGCTAACTCCTGTGCTTCCTTTTCATCTTCAATGTCCATTTTCTCAAGCAATTTTTCCATGTATTTAAGGGCAACGAATCCAATTTCATCTTCTCCAAAATCTTCATTAGTTACACCTTTTTCAGCATGATAGCATTCCTTTCTATATTTTGGTTTATAATCAGATCTAAATTTCTTTACTCTTGTAGGACACTTGGATGCAAAGTGGCCAATCTTGTTGCATAAAAAACATTTGAATGGCAACTGTCCTTCATACTTGCCTTTGCCTTTATTTTCTCTTTTAGAAATCATGGCAATGATTTATTCTAGTTCTTCATCAACTTATTCTTTCTCATTATTGCTAGAGATGTGTAAAGGTTTCTTACCATGAACTGAGGCTTTGAAGATTGTTTCACTTTTGGGTTCAGTCTTCAATCTTGATATCTCAAATGCAGAGATTTTACTGATCAAAGTCTCTCTCTTGAAGTCTTGTGAAAATTGCATGGTTTCATCTAGAATATTGATCTTTCTGTCATAGTCTATTGTTAAATTAGCCATCAACTTGTCCATTATGTCTTCTTCTGATATTTCTCCACCATTATTTCTGATTCTAGAAACTGCTTCATTTATCCTCTGATTGTAGGCTCTAATGTTCTCTTTAGGTAACATCTCAAGGTTGTTGTATTTATTTTTCCATGTCTTCCTGCGCACATTCTTTGCTTGGATATCTCCCTCAAACATGTCTTCTAAATACTTCCATATTGTGTATGCCTTGTCTACTTTCTTGATCTCAGAGAATTCTCTATCATATAGTGCACTTATAAGAGCTTCTTCGACAACTGCATTAGCTGTGAATGTATCCTTTTGTTTACTAGTAGCATCCTCTCTTGAGAGGTCTTTTAGAGAGGGAATAACAAATTCTTGTGTGGCTATCTCAAAGATGTCAAAACCAACACACTGTATATGTGTTATCATTTTGTTCTTCCAATCTAGATAATTCTCTCCATCAAACTTAGGACTCTCTTTTCTGAAGTATGCCATCTGATCTACCTTAAGCTATTAGGATTTCTCTTCAAGGAACTTGGCTTTGATACCAATTGTTAGAATAGTCCCAAAGGATAACTGAGAGGGGGGTGAATCAATTATTGGCTAATTTAACTCTTTTATTTTATTAACTCCATAATACAATAAAGTAAATGTACATTCAGATAACACAATAGACAACACCACAATTTAGTTATGGGGAAACCAAATGGTAAACACCCCGTTGGGAATTAACACCCACAATGAACTATACTTGTTTATAATAATCCATGTTAGAAGATATTTTAACCTTATTAGGAGTTGTTCTTTACAATGCAATAAGTATAGTGACCTGGTTAAGGGTCTGACCCTGTTAGAAGTCTTTTACAAATAACCCTGTTAAGGGTGAGGACTCACTATCCAAAAACTCATTGCTTCAATGGTGAAGGCTACAACCTTCTGTAGAATAGATATACACTATATCTAATGATGAACTGTAGATTAGACATGTTGTCTTGATCAGTTCCAATGTATTGTAATCTTTCACTTCTTCTTCATATTGATCCTTGATGAATGAAACACAACTGATATTCTGCTCTGTACTTTTTCTGTCTCTTATCTTCTCATTCACACTTAGCGTTCCACAAATGAACTACTATAAGTATCTTTCTCAAAGTATGAGATCATGGGACCTATTAGTAAACTCTTCATAACATCCTTGTCGGCTTAACTAATCATGCAAGTATAATTACAACCGCACAATATAAACTGAATAGACGCGACGCTTCACAAAGTCGGCCTCACCAAATTAACTCTAACATTGCAATCTTGTTGAAACATGTTTGGCACCTTTAGATAACTATCTTCAACTCATAATTAAACTTGAATGTACACACGCATATCCTAAAGATAGGTACAACTCAAGAACTAATGCAATACGTCAGCTCTGTACAGACAAACTCTAGAAACTATAACTGTCATTAACAGAATTACACAACACAACTAAAACTTCATATCTGAGTCTACGTGTATGAACAAAACATAAACGACATGTCTACAACATGAATATAAATACACAAGGCTTGATAACATTATTTTGATAAGTACATATAGAACACTACTATATATTATATGCTGTCATCAATGACAAACATACAATGAACTAGCTGCCAGAAGTAAATCTCCAACACTATAATCCAGATGCCAGTCTTGCTAACCTTAGATATGAGTGAAATTTCTATGTACCTTTCATCTTCATCTGAATCATCTTTCACAGCTACAAATACCATCTTGATGTCTTCATCAGGTTCAGTGTCAGTATCTTCATCTTTGCAAGAAACTAGGTAGCTAGCCTTCTTGCCTTTATCCTTGTAGTCTTGGGTATCCCTTCTTTCTGATTGTTGATAACTTCTATAATATTTGTTATAACCTCTGTCAGGTTTCTTCTCAAAACATGTGTCATTACCTTTGTCATCTTTTCTTCTATTAGGACATCTTGTAGCAAAGTGTCTAATCTCTCTACAATTAAAGCATACAAGTTGTAACTTTCCTTTGTATTTACCTTTGCCTCTCTACATTCTCCTTGCCATGAGTGCTTCTATTTCATCTAGATCTTCTTCTTCACTTTCACTTTCACTATCACTTCTAGATGTGTGTCTTTGACTTGATTTTCTTATTCTCATAGAAGACTTAAATGCAGACTCTAAGTTTGGTAAGGCACTATTATCAAAGTTATTCATCTCAAATGAAATCAGTCTACCAATTAAACTATCAAGAGTAACTATGTTGTTTTCTACTGCTCTCATTTCTTGAATAGAAGAAAATCTAATAGCATATATAGGTAGTAAGGTTCTTAAGATTTTACTTACCACTGTCTCCTCTTCAAGTGTACTTGCAACACCTCGTATAGCATTGACTACTTCTTTTATTCTTGTGTTGTACTGTGTGATGTTTTCTCCTTCTTTCATTCTGAGATCATCAAATTTTCCTCTAACGCTTTCTTCCTTGGCTGTCAGAACATTTGTATCACCTCCATGTACAAGCTTCAGTTTGTCCCACATTTTCTTTTCAATTTTTCAATCCTTGACATCTTCAAATTCAGCATCGGAGAGTGAGGAAGAAAGCTCTATAACCATGCAGTTATGCTCATGCTTCTCTCTCAATTGATCTACTGTGAAAGCTCCTATAGGAAACACATATTCAGTATCTAAGTATTGAATAATATCATTACCAATACCTAATAGGTGGAGTCTTATCCTGCTCTGCCATGAATCAAAGTTGTCTTTGTTCAACTTGGGCACATCTCGTCTATTCATCTTGTGATCCTGACTTAGGACTTGAAACCTTCCTTATAAGCACACAAGCTCTAATACCAATTGTAGGTCATAGTGTTAGTAATAACTAAGGGGGAGGGGGGTGAATTAGTGGCTTCAAAAACCTTTCTTTATTCTAACAACCAATCAAATAAACCTCAAATTATTATGTCCCTTACAAGATGCATGCCATGAAATACTTATAATAATTAACTGTCTGTCGGTTTTCCTTTTCTGACCTTATTCTCCTTGATTACCGATAAGCAATAAAACTTATTTACCGACACTCAATAAATATGTAGAGTATACCGATAAATCCAGAAATGCATATGTGAAATGTAAAATAGTAAAGTAATAAACCATACACACATAACACATGGATTTTAACGTGGAAACCTTGTTAAGGGAAAAACCACTGGGACCGGTGCCCCAAATTTTTCACTCTTCTAAAGTGAGCCTTGTTAGGAGTGAACCCTATTAAAGGTTACAAACACACTATTAGGTGTGACCTTGTTAGAGGATTTTATACATAGAGGTTGTCACTTAGTATCAGGCATCTCAATTTGCTACCATCCTTGAATCAACTTCCTTCTTAGATTGTCAATAGGCCTTAGGAAAATCTAGTGCTACTTTCATGAATCAACCTTTTTGGCACTCCTTGGAATGTACCTCAATATATAGAAGACTATTAAGTCTTTCTTTGTTAAGAGACTTGATGCTTCAATGGTTAAACTAAAACACAATGACCTATTTCTAATGCATCTTGAATTGCAGATTTTCATATCTATTTAAGTACATTACCTCTCTGACCAATGTATCAATTTAATTCTTTGTGTTCCACACTTTCTTCTTTGTGATGTTGTGCTTCACTATTCGTCGGTGTTTGTAGAATTCTTTATCTCTCCTTTAGCTTGATTGATCAGGATTGTATGAAGTTATCCTTCATCAGTTTCTCTTCAGCATCCTCTTTCTATTCACTCCCCCTATTCATGATGATTCAGAAATGAATTAAGATTGTCTCTTATATAGACATGATATTCACCGTTTCTTGATTCTTGGTGTGAAAAACAATCCAGCCAATCTGATTTAAAGCATAACTCCTGATTTATCTCGTAGTTATCTTTATGCCAACTGTACAAATCTTCTTTGAATCAATTGCTTAACTCTGGTAAAAAAAACAATGAAAACAACCAGTTAAGTCTGTCTTTAGCTCTTGCCAGCTAGATATTTTGTCATTTTCTGAACTCTCTATTCTGTCAGTCAACTCTACACTTAGTCATCGGTGACAACTACCAGTTCCATCGATGTGACTCCAGTCAACTTTGGGACCTCCGTCCGTCGGGCATCATTGGATTTTACTCATCGGGCAACTCTGTTCTCAGCTTGTCAGGCATCCTGTAATTTTTCTTCATTGATCTATACTATCTTCTACTCGTCGGGCATCACTGTAACTTTGGTTCTTTGCCTTTACCGATGGTGTGCACTCCATCAGTGTTATCTGTCACTTAGTGAATACTTGAATTTTATGCATTGCTGAAAGCATAATCTTTGTTCCATTGATTCTTTGAAGTCTTTGGCATTATATACATGATTGTACTGATGATATCAAGTTGACATCAATGAAAATACAAACCATTAACTAATTTAATGTCTTACATTATCTTCAACTTAACATTATCAAACATTTAATCAGTTACATGTCATCACATAGCAGTAGAAAAAGGTGAGACTTTATTAAATTACATCCCTTTCATTTTGATCTTTGAGGTCTAGATTCTCTCTTAACTTACTTAGGTTTGCATTCCAACATTTTTAGAAGTCAAAAATACCAAAATCATAAGATTGTATTGTCATTTATTTACTTACATTTCTATCTAAAAATAAAGAATATCGTAACATAAAATTAAATTGTCCTTTCCTTATTTGTTTTTCATCAAAAAATCATAATACAAAAACATATGGTTTCATTCTCATTTCTTTAGTTGCATTTTTATCTAAAAAATCTCAAAACATAGGGTTACATTATCATTTCCTTAGTTGCAATTTCATCCAAAATTCAAAATCTCCAAAACATAGAGTTACATCATCATTTTTTGAGTTTTGCATATTCATCCAACTTCTTAGAAAAAATCCAAAAACATAGCCTCTTGGCAACAACCTCATCTTTGCACCTATTAGTGTACCGCTAGGAATATTATATGACCTACACATGATCGAAAAGGAAATAAGAACAATGGACTCCCACATTCCTTCAAACAAAAAACCTATAACCAATAGTCTCTCGGCACCAAAATAAAAATACAGCCCCTTAGGGTAACAAATTGAGTCAATTCTAAAGATGCTTATGCAATCAAATGTCATCACACTTTCAAAAGTAAGATATTATAAACTAGGACCTTTTAAACCATTCTGGTGGAACAATCATGACTTTTGTGAATATCATAGGACCAAAGGATATAAAACTCTAAATTTCATAAGATGGAAGAAAATCATTCGTAACTTTATTGATCAAGGTTGTGACATTAATATTGAAGGTCACCCTAATAATATATCTAATGAGGAAGTAGGAATATGTCAAGACACATTTTCCAAGCATGTTAATACTAATCTATCCTTTTCTAGAACTGGCTCATTCCAAAAAAATCATACCAATGCCATATATACTTAATTTGATTGCATATAAGGCTATCTATAAGAAATTGGCCCATATGTACCTCTGTATCCTTCACTAGTCATTCATCTCCTAAAGCTTTACAACAAGAATCCACACCATCTCCGTCAAATACTACATTGAATGATGACAAATCAAGTTAACCCCCAAGGGCTATCCATAATACAATTTGAGGCTAAACCATTTCTTGATACAAATCCCTTCTACAATTCAACAATCATATATACAATGCCACCATATGCTCCATTCTCAATCAAACATGCTTTAGAAAGTCTCATTCAAAATCCATTCCTATCACACCAAAGTATTTAATCCTTCCATGAATCTCCAATATATATCTAAAATCATACCCGTTTATTAGAATTGGATACATACCAAGATGATAATCCAAAATTAAAAGAAAAGAATCCTAAAATGAATCAAGGTCAAGATACCAAGAGTTTCCAACCCATCCAACCTTTTTATAAACATCCCCTCTCCCTAGAATATCATGATGATCCTCCATAGCCCTTTTCATTTGATACAAGATGATCCTAATCTATCGCAATACAATAGAATCCTTCTAAGTCCCCTTCAAAATTGACCTCCTAATAAAGATCATGATATCCCTTCCACCCCTGATGTAGCCAAATTATTACAAGCTTTAACAGAAAACATAAAAGGAAAGAATAGACACAGAAATTTTAGACTACAAAGTATTCTCCATTCTTCTTCCATCTACTCTTCCTTACAATGAGAGGAAAGCACTAATTTAACTAAATTCAAAAATTACAATTTTTGGCAGATTTTCACAAAATCCATTTTTTGCCTTTTTTGGTAATTTTTAAAACAACTCCTAAAAATCTGATTTTTACCCTAAAGATTCCTTAAACTAAGACAAGAAGAATTGCCAACTAAACTTCTAAATTTGAAACATGATTTTCAAGTTATTTTTAAAAACAAGTTTCTAAAAACTTTTTTAAAAAATACTAAAAGCTGATTTTGGAGGCCCAAATGAACTTTCTGGCTCCCGAAAAAACATCAAAATGGCTATCTACCAAACTAAACCCACTAGTAATCCAAAATCCTTCTCCTAAAGAATCCACCTGTCAAATTTAAAAAAAAATAGGATGATTGAGTAAAAAGTTATGAGCATTGGAAGTCCCTGCATCATTCTCCTCTGGTTGAAAAGAGTGCAACTCCTGTAAGTTCCTATCCTAAAACTAGTGCAATTTAGACCGATCCAGATTCTTCAATTCCCACTCTATTGTCCATGTGATATATGTAGGTGTTAAACCTTTCCACTGTACTAAATACCTTTTGTATTCACCTTGGCAAGTATGAATAGTATTCTTATCTAAAATTTGTGCAACCTTTTCCTTTTTCTTGCTAGGAATTATTTGTTGCCAATTCACTTCATCTTCACTACTTGTAGCATGATCATCACCATAGAACTTATATTAATTAGAGACATTAAAAATAGGTGAAATATCAAGTCCAACGGGTAAATCTACCTCATAGGCATTGTCATTGATTCTCTTGCAAATTGTGCATGGACTAATTTTCTTATATTTTAATTTGTGATATGTCCTTGTAGAAAATATCTCTTTTCGTAGGTAGACCATCACTATATCTCCAACACTAAAAACTCAATTCCATCCACTAACATTTGTTACAGCCTTGTACCACTCATTACTTTCCTACAACTTTTGTCATACTTCTTCTTGTAATTGGTGGAGGTTTTGTGCTAATGCTTCTCCATCATCACTGATTCTATCACCCAGTAGAAAATGTACCAAATATAGGACTCTCTTAGGATTCATGTCATAAACAACTTGAAATGGTGATTTACCTATGGACCTATTCACTCAACTATTATAGTCAAATTCTATCTGGGTAATGCCAAATCCCACTATTTGGGTTTCTCTCCAACAATGCTCCTCAAAATATTTCCAAAAATTCAATTGACCACGTCTATTTTCCATCTATTTGTAAATGATAGGCCTACTAAACTATAATTTTTTCCCATCTTCTTCCATAAATTCCTCCAAAAATCACTGAGGAACTTGGTATCCCAATTAGAAGCGATGGTTTTGGGAACACCATGCAATCTAACAATTTTTGAAAAGGATAATTTTGCCACCCTAGTAGCATCACTAGTCTTCCTACAAGCAATGAAATGAGTCATTTATGATAATCTATCAACAATAAAAAAATATGGAATCTTTACCTTGCTATGTGTTTGGCAACCACAATACAAAGTCCATGCTCAAACTTGTCCATGGTTCTGCTAGTAACCCTGTATTTTGTGAGTGCCCATTAGTTACTTGACAAATTATGCACCTCTCCACAAACCGGGTTATGTCTCACTTCATCTTTGGACAATAGTACTTATCTACTAACAAGGCTATTATTTTATCATTTCCAAAGTGTCCATCCATACTACTCATATCAAACTCTCTAGTAATATTTTCACTCATTGAGCCAACAAGAATGCATAACTATTTTCCTTTGAATAAATAGCCATCTTGCATAAGATATTCACCTTGAATGTTCTCCATTTGTCCAGGTGCTGGATTTTTCAACTGATCCACAAATTCCCAAAAATTACTATCAAATTCATACAATTATTTGATTGCATCAAAACTAATTACTTCAGTCTCCATGGTGGTTATAAAAATTGCATGCCTACTTAAAGCATTTGCAACTTGGTTTCTCTTCCTTGATTGATGCTTCAAAACAAAAGTGAAATCTTGTAGAAAAGAGACCCATTTTGCATGTCTATTATTCAATTTATTTTGTGTGTTTGGATATTTTAAATAAATATGATTAGTAAAAACACAAACTCCCAAGGGAACTAGGTAATGTTTCCAATGTCTAAAAACTTGTACAATTTCATAGAACTCTATATCATAAGTTGAATAATTCCTCCTCATATCATTCAACTTTTGAGTAAAAAAGGTGATGAGTTTACCTTTTTGGCTAAGTACAACTTCAATACCCACATGTGAGGCATAAAAATCCAACTCAAAAACTTTATCAAAATATGGTAAGGCCAATATAGGGGCTTCACTGACCTTCTTTTTCAGATACTAGAAACTTTCCTTAGATTCTTTAGTCCACAAAAATTCCCTACCCTTGGTGTAATTGGCTATGGGTGCTAAAATGCTACTAAAAATATGAATGAGATTTCTATAGAAATTAGCTAGCCCATGGAAACTCCTCACGTATGTTACACTACATGGACTAGGCCACTAAGGAATATCTCTTTCTTTGCATCCATTTTGACACCATCTGTAGAAATGACAAATCCCAGAAAAAATACAAGTTGTATTGCATGAACATGCACTTCTTTAAATTGACATAGAGCATCTCTTCCCTTAAAATTCCTAATATGATCCTTAAGTCTTGTAGATTCTCTTCCTTTCTTTTGTTAAAAATTAAGATATCATCAAAATATAGTACTATAAATTTACCAATGTAGGGATGCAACCCAATATTCATTAGCCTCTTAAAACTACTAGGTGTATTTGATAAACCAAATGGCATAACCATCCAATCATACAACCATATCTAGTTTTTAAATATAGTTTCCATTCATCCCCTTCATGGATACATATCTGATGATATCCACTTAGCAGATCAATCTTGGTGAAATATGTTGCTCCTGCAAGCACATTCATCATGTCATCGAGATGAGGTATATGCAAGCAATACCTGATAGTTATCCTATTGATTGTTTGACTGTCTGTGCACAACCTCCAAAATCCATCCTTTTTGGGGTTAGTAATGCTGGTACTACACCTGGGCTCATACTTTCTTGCACTTGACCTTTCCTTGTAAGTTCTATCACTTGTTTATTTAGTTCGACATGTTGTGTCTGGCTCATCCTATAAGCTTCTTGACTGGGAAGACATTCTCATGGAATAAGATTAATATGATGTTGGATATATTTCTTTTGTGGAATACCATCAAGTAATTCCTCTGGAATAACATCAAAAAGTTATTCCAATATTTTATTTGCTTCCTCTGGTATTGAAAAGTCTTCCTCTTCCCCTTTTCTTACTACCAATGCATAACAACACCCTATCACTGTCATCTCTTTGATACATTCTTTTCAAAAAAAATATTCTCACTCGTCCCATCATCCTTGAGAGGAAACAAAATTACTTTAAATTCATCCTTCCAAAAGGTATATGTATTCTTTTCTCCGTCATGAATGACTTTTCTATCAAACTGCGAGGGCCTTCCTAAAAATACATGGCATGAATCCATTAGAATGACATCACACTACACATCATCCATGTAGATATTTCCTATTGAAAATCTAACAAGACACCTATTATCTACTGTAACTTCATTTCCCTTTTTAAATCACGCAATACGATAGGGACGAGGATGCTTTTCACACAAAAAATTTAATTTGTTTACCATTTCTTTAGAAACCATATTCTCACAACTACCTTCATCAACAATTACTTGGCATACCGTTCCACCTGAAGTACACCTTGTGTGGAATATGTTTCATTTGAGACATGAATGATAAGGACCTTTTTCCTTTGCTTTCTCTTTTCCTGGAATTACCATTTTCCTCCTCATCATGAGACTTTTTCCTACATCTAGAACTAGGTTCAACTTGGATGGTCCTCCTTGATTTCCATCTTGCATGTTATAATTAGAAAATTCAAAGGCTCCGTGACCTTCTTCTCCACATCTAAAACAAGTAAATGGTCTTCCTTTGCCTTCCCATCCTCTACCACAACCATAACCTCTACCTCACTAAAACCCCCTTCCTCTTTGTTAATTTGATGGAGTGTGGCAGGTTTGTTCTTATTTTTATGTCCCTAGGGATGATTCTCCCCGACCATAACTTGATCCACCATGATATGGGGATGATGCATCCCTCCTTGCTCCTCTTTTCCTTTGAAAATATTGTAGGCTCTGCTATCATTCTACGTTCATGGCAACTTGGTATGGATATTTCATGCTAGTGATTTAATGCACGGTCAAATCATCATGAATAGAAAACTTCAATCCATTAAAATACCTTGTAACCATCTGTTCATTAGTTTCATGGGGATCCACTTGAATGGATAGTTTTTAGAATTCATTTGTATAGTCTTCTACAATAGATAGATTTTTATTCAAATTTTGAAAATTTCAAAAGAGGGTTTGAGTATAATCCACTGGTAGAAATTTCTCTCTCAGTTTATTTTCGATCTTTACCCATGTCCTTATTTTTTCCTTTCCCTTTCAGGTTCTTTCCTTCAATTGATCCCACTAGATCATTGCATGTCATTTTAAATTTTTCCAGGGAAATTTTACCTTCTTTTCTTCTATCATATGCTTCCACTCAAATAACTTCTCCATGTTGTTTAGCCAATATATCAACTTCTCTAGTTTAAGACTACCTCCATAATCAGATACTTCAACTTTGATGTTGTCATTTATTCCCTCTAATGCTCTGAGAATCCTTTACTAAAAATATAGTTCATTTTCTTTCTCGTCCTCTTCTTCGAATTTAACATGTTGTTCAACTCCTCTTCTATGGCTTTCTTCATCATCTGAATCATCTCCTCTTCATCTCAGCCCTTGATTGGAAATAATTTTTGTAAGTTCTGAAACATCTCTGGAGCATTATCATTTCCCTCTACATCTTTGTATTACCTCTTCCTCGCCCTCTCCCAACCACCTTCCTACTCTGATACTAGATGATGTAGCTAGATTCTTACAAGCATTAACAAAAAACACAAAAGGAAAGAATAGACACAAATATTTTAGACTTAAAAATATTCTCATTTCTTGTTCCAAATACACTGCCTTACAATGCGAAGAAAGCACTAATTCAAACAAATTCAAAAATTACCATTTTTGGTAGATTTTCACAAAATCCATTTTCTTGCCATTTTTGGTAATTTTAAAACAACTCCTAAAAATCTATTTTTTTCCTAAAGCTTCCCTAAATGAAGACAAGAATAATTTCCAACTGACCTTCCTAATTGGAAACATTATTTCGAAGTTATTTTAAAAAAACTTTCTAAAAACTAAAAGCTGATTTTGGAGGCCATAATGAACTTTTAGCCTCCCAAAAAGATGTTGAAATGGCCACCTAGTGAGGTAAGCTCATTGAAATTTCAAATATCTTCACCTACAGAATCCACCTGTCAAATTTCAACAAAAATGGACAACTAAGTCAAAAGTTTTAACCGTCGGAAGTCCCTTCATCATTTTCATCTGGTTGAAAAGAACACAGCTCCTGCAAGTTCCTGTCCTCAAACTGTTGCAATTTAGACTAATCCAGCTTCTTTAATTCCCATTATTTTATCCATGTGTTTTTTGTAGGTGCTAGTTCTTCCCACTGTACGAAATACCTATTGTATTCACCTTGGCGAGTATGAACAATGTTCTTATCTAAATTTGTATAACCGTTTCCTTTTTCTTTCTGAGAATTGCTTGTTTCCAATTCACTTCATCCTCACTACTTGTAGTATGATCTTCATCGTGGAAGGTATATAAATCAGAGACATTAAAAATAGGATAAATATCAAGACCAATAGGTAAATCTACCTCATAGGCATTTTCATTGATTCTCTTGAGAATTGTGTATGGACCAACTTTCTTAAATTTCAGTTTGTGATACGTCCCTATAGGAAATATATCCTTTCATAGGTAGACCATTACTATATCTCCAACACTAAAAAAATTATGCCTTCTACTCAAATATATCGTAGCCTTGTACCTCTCATTACTTTCTTGCAACTTCTGGCTTACTTCTTCCTACAACTGGTGGAGGTGTTTCGCAAATGATTCTCCATCATCACTAATTCTATCACCCAATGACAATTGTACCAAATCTAGGACTCCCTTAGGATTCCTTCCAAAAAAAAATTTAAATGGTGATTTACTTGTGCACCTATTCAATGAACTATTATAGGCAGATTTTGCCTTGGGTAATGCCCAATCCCACTATTTTGGTTTCTTTCTAACAATGTACCTCAAAATATTTCCCAAACTCCAATTGACAACCTCTATTTTCCCATATGTTTGTGGATGATAGGAACTACAAAACTGCAAATATATTCCCAACCTCTTCCATAAAGTCCTCAAAAAATGACTAAGGAGCTTTGTATCCCGATCAGAAGTGACAGTTTTAGGAATCTAACAATTTCTAAAGTGAATAACTCTGCCACCCTAGTAGCATCACTAGTCTTGCTGCAAGCAATGAAATGAACCAATTTTGAGAATCTATCAACAATTAAAAAAAATGGAATATTTACCTTACTATGTGTTTAGAAGCCCCAACAAATTCCATGCTCAAATATGTCCATGGTTTTGTCGATACTAAAAATGACATATACAACCTGGTATTCTGTGAGTTCTATTTAGCTACTTGAAAAATTCTTCACCTCTCCACAAATTTTGTTATGTCTTGCTTCGTCTTTGGCTACGAGTGCTTATCTTCTATGAAGGTTATTATTTTATCCTTTCCAAAGTGTCCATCCATATCACTACTATGAAAATCTTTGATAATATTTTCCCCCATTGAACCAATAGGAGTGCACACATGTTTTCCTTTGAATAAATAGTCATCATGTATAATATATTCAACTTGAATCTTCTCCATTTGTCCGGGCATTGGGTTTTTCAACTGGTCCACAACTTCCCAAAAATTACTGTCAAAATCATACAATTCTTTGATTACATCAAAAGCAATAACTTTAGTCTCCATGGTGGTCAAAAACACTACACGTCTACTTAGAGTATATGCAACTTGGTTTTCCTTCCTTGATTTATGCTTCAAAATAAAAGTGAAACCATTTTAGATAACAGACCCATTTTGCATGTCTACTATTCAATTTATTTTGTGTGTTTAGATATTGTAAAGAAATATGGCCAATAAACAACACAAAATCCTTGGGCACTAGGTAAGTTTTCCAATTTCTCAAATCTTGTACAATTACATAGAACTCTATGTCATAAGTTGAATAAATTCTCCTTACATCATTCAAATTTTCACTAAAAAATGCAATGGGTTTACCTGTTTGACTATGTGCAGCTCCAATACCCACATGTGAGGCATCACACTCCACCTCAAACACTTCATCAAAATATGGCAAGGCCAATATAGGGGCTTCACTAACCTTCTTCTTCAGAGACTAGAAAGTTTCCTCAGATTCTTTAGTCTACAAAAATTCCCAACCCTTGGTGTAATCAGTTATGGGTTCTACAATGCTACTAAAAATGTGAAGGGAGTTTATAAATAAAGTAGCTAACCCATGGAAAATGCTCACCTCTGTTACGCTATGTGGACTAGGAAACTCAAGAATGGTTCTAACTTTCTTTGCATCCATTTTGAAACCATATGTAGAAATGACAAATCCTAGAAAAAACTAACTATGTTGCTGCATGAATCTGCACTTCTTCAAATTGGAATAGAGCTTCTCTTCCCTTAACACTCCTAATATGATCCTTAAGTTCTTTAGATGTTTTCTTTTATTTTGCTAAAAATTAGGATATTATACAAATATACTACTTCAAACTTACCAATGTAGGGACACAACACAATATTCATTAGCCTCATAAAAGTACTAGGCACATTCGAGAAATGGAATGGGATAACCATCCATTCATACAAACCATCTCTAGTTTTTAAAGTTTTTTTTAATTCATCCCCTTCTGGGATATAGATATGATGATATCCACTTCACAGATCAAGCTTGGTAAAATATGTCTCCTGCAAGCACATCCATCATGTCATCGAGACGAGGTATAGGAAAGTGATACCTGATAGTTATCATATTTATTTCTTGATTGTCTATGTACATCCTCCACATTTCATCCTTCTTTGGGGTTAGTAATTGTGGTACTACACATGGGGTCATACCTTCTCACACTAGATGTTTCTGTTGGAGATTTGCTTCTGTGCAAATAATTGATTGTATGTTTGCCATTGATAACAACATATAATATATAGCAGGTATCATATATGCAATTATCAGTACAAATTATTTGGAGCTATGTGTGTTTATTTCCATGGTGTATACATGTTCTAGTTGATATGTGCATTCATACAGAGTCAGATATGTAGTTTTAGTTGAGTTATGATTAATCAGTTATGGCAGTTATAGTTTCTAGAGTTTATCTGTTAAGGAGCCGACGTAAATACAGTGTTTCTTGAGTTGTGCCTATAGTTAGGAGATGCATGTTTGTATTCACATTTAGTTATGAGCTAAAGATAATTATCCAAAGGCGCTAAACATGTTTCAATATAATCTTGATGTTAGAGTTAATTTGGTGAAGCCAACTTTGTGAAGCGTCGCGTCTATTCAGTTTGAGTTGCGTGTCTTAATCTTTATTGTGTGCTAGGTTGAGCTGACAAGGAAGTTGATGAAGTGTTTCCAGATACTTTCATGACCTTATTCTTGGTGAAGATACATATAACAGTTCATTTATGGTCACTAAGGGTCAAAGATTTGGTAAAGAAGAAAAGACAGAGAAGAGCAGAAAATAAGAAAGAATAAGTTGAAGATCTATGTGAAGAAACAGAAGTTGATTGAAATTCATTGGAACTGATCAAGACAGAAGGTCTAATCAAAAAATTCATGTACCAGATATAGTGTATATTTGTTATACTAAAGGTTGTAGCCTTCACCATATTAGCAGTGAGCTATTGGACAGTGAGTCCTCACCCTTAACAGGGTTATCTGTAAAAGACTCCTAACAGGGTCTGACCTTTAACCGGGTCTTTGTACTTCTTGCATTGTAAAGATCAACCCCTAACAGGGTTGTAAGATCTTCTAACAGGGATCATTACAAACTAGTGCATTTATTTGTGGGTACTAATTCTGACCGTGGTTTTTTCCTATTAGGTTTCCCCGTAATCAAATTATTGAGTACTCTATTGTGTTATCTAAATGTGTATTTACTTTATATCAAATTACATTAAAGAAAGAGAAAATAATTAAATTGACTGATAACTGATTCAGCCCCCACCCCCTCTCAGTTATCCTTGGGACTATTCCAACAATTGGTATCAGAGCCAAGTTCCTTGGAGAGAAATCCTAACAACTTAAGGTAGATCAGATGGCATACTTCAGGAAAGAGAGTCCTAAGTTCGATGAAGAAAACTATCTTGACTAGAAGAACAAAATGATAACACATCTTCAGTGTGTTGGATTTGAGATCTATGAGATTCCCAATCAAGAAGTTGAAATTCCCACCTTAAAATATCTTGCAGCTGATGAATCTACTATGAAACAAAAGGAAGTGTTCACTAATAATGTAATTTCCAAAGAAGCCCTAATCAGTGCCCTATCCGACAGTGAATTTTCTGAGATCAACAAGATAGATAAAGCATATTCTATTTATAAATACTTAGAAGATATGTTTGAAGGAGACATCCAAGAAAAGAATGTGTGTAGAAAGACATGGAAGAAAAGGTACAACAATTTAGAGATGTTACCTAAAGAAAACATCAAAGCTTACAATCAGAGGATTAATGAAGCAGTATCATGTATAAGAAACAATGGTGGAGAAATATCAGAGGAAGATATAATGGACAAATTAATGACCACATTGATAGCAGACCATGAGAGAAAGATCAATATCCTAGATGAGACTATGCAATTTTCAAAATACTTCAAGAGGGAAACCTTGATAAGCAAAATATCTGAATTTGAGATATCTAGATTGAAGACGGAACCTAAAAGTGAGACAACCTTCAAAGCCATAGTCCACAATAAGAAATCTATAAGTAGCTCTAGTAACAATGAAGAAGTGGATGCAGAACTAGAAGAAATAATTGCTATGATTTCCAAGAAGGAAAGGAAAGGTAAAGGGAAATATGAAGGACATCTACCATTCAAATGTTTCTCAAGCAACAAAGTTGGTCACTTTACATCCAAGTGCCCTACAAGAGTCAAGAAATTCATAACAGATTACAAACCTAAGTACACTAAAGAATGTTATCATGATGAGGATGGTGTAACTGATGATGACTCAGGAGAAGATGAAATTGGATTTTTTTCCATTAAATACATTGAGAAGATGCTTGAAGAAATGGACAAAGAAGATGAAGTAAAAGAACATGAGTTAGCATTAGTTTCAAAAGATGACATCAGAACTGACTGGATCATTGACAACAGATGTTCACACCACATGATAGGAGACAAAGACAAATTTGTACATTTGGACAAGTACAAAGGTGGCATGGTTAGATCTGGAGATAACACTCCCAAACCTATCATAGGCAGAGGTTCTATCACCCTAGATGGAAAGAAAAAGACCGATGATGTTCTCTATGTTGATGGTTTGCATCATAACTTACTAAGTGTTAGATAGTTTCTTGATAAAGGATATCAGTTGGAATTAAAAAACAACCAGTGCATCATTAACAACAAAGAAGGAGACATGATTGCATTAGGCTCAAAGACCAAAGGTAATTTTTTCAGCTAAACTCAGAAGTAAGTTGTTTTGTTGCAGAAGTAGATGACAGTTGGCTATGGCACAAGAGACTTTGTCACATCAATTTTGACAACATAGTCAAGATAAGTAATGTAAAGGTAGTAAGAGACCTTCCTAGCATTGCAAGACTAGTTGAAACCATGTGCAGGGAATGTGTAATGGGGAAGCATGTGAGGACCTCAATCAGGAGCAAACAAAACTCTGCAAAAAATAAATTAGATCTAATACATACAGACCTATGTGGACCTACAAAGACAAGATCTTACTACGGAGAAAGGTATTTTATTTTGTTTGTTGATGTTTTCTCAAGGATGATGTGGGTTGCATTCTTAAAATAAACATCTAAATCTTTTTAGAAGTTCAAAGTATTCAAATATAAGGATGAGAATGAATAGTTAAGTGCACCCAGAACCCCTTAGTAGAATGGGATAGCAGAAAGGAGGAACAAGATAATAATTGACACAATGCACACTATCATGATTGAAGGAAAGGTTTCCCATACCTACTAGAGAGCCGCAATCAATACAATAGTTTACACTATCAACAGAAAATAATTGAGACCAGGTGCAGACAAGACACCTTATGAACTTTGGTTTGGTAATGTACCTATTGTAAAATACTTCAGAATCTTTGGAAGCAAGTTTTACATCAAGAGAGATGATAGCATTGGTAAGTTTGATGATAGAAGTGATGAAGGTATTATTCTTGGTTACTCTACTAAAAGCAAAGCCTATAGATGTTTCAATCTAAGATTAAAGAAGATCATTGAAATTACTCATGTGAAGATTGATGAGAAGTTTATGATTCAAGAAAGATATAATGACTATGCTCCCATGATTGAAGATGAGCCCTAACCCATCAATAAGGACACAGTTATTAAAGAAATGTTTGATTGTATTGATGTTTGATATAACAATCCTAAACCAAGTGAAGAAGAATCACAGGTCATAGATGAAAGTATCACTCCTAATAATTCAAGGTACACATCCAAGTACCAATCTAAAGAAGATATCATTGGAGATCAGAGTGCAAAAGTCTTGACAAGATCTAGAGAAAAAGGTTCAACCACTAATGAAGAGGTATGCTTACTTTCACAGATTGAACCCTTAAGTGTTGAAGATGCGTGCAAAGATTCAGATTGGAAAAGTGTCATACAAGAAGAATTAGATCAAATAATCAAGAATGAAACAAGGGAACTAGTCCCTAGACCTCATGACAAGAACATGATTGGAACTAAGTGGATATTTAGGAACAAAATGAATGAAGAAGGCACAGTGGTAAGGAACAAAGCAAGAATAGTATGTAAAGGATTTGCACAGAGAGAAGGAATAGACTACACTGATACATTTTCCCCTGTGAGAAGACTTGAAGCTATCAATTTGTTCTTGGGCTATGCAACATTCAAGAGCTTTAAGGTATATCAAATGGGTGTCAAATCAGCATTTCTAAACATCGACTTGAAGGAAGAAGTCTACATAGAGCAGCCTGAAGGATTCAAACTTTCAGATAAACCAGACATGGTATGCAGATTAAAGAAAACACTTTATGGACTTAAATAGGCCCCAAGAGCATGGTATGAGA
>MU225369.1:657880-671682 GCA_018584345.1 Thuja plicata
TCTGATACTATTTCCCTTTGAAAATGTGATTTCAAAATTTGACTAAAAACTCTCCAGGAAAGTCTTTCTTGAAAACTTTGCAATTAAAATATTATGCATTTTGTCCCATTTTCCTTTGTGCAAATCTAATTTATCCTCTGATAAATATCTCCCCAAAAAATCATCTGTCAAGTCTTAAAAATAAATAAACATATCTGTTTCATTCTATGCAAATTTAATCATTCTTTTCTCATCCCAAATCTGATCTCCCTATCAAAAATCTGATTTCCAGTGTCTTTAAAAAACCTCCGGGAATAATCATATGGATATTTGCAATAAAACATATAAAATTCCCTTTTAAAATTATCTCTGTGCACATTTTAAAGTCTTTGAAAATCTCAGATTTATGCATATTTTGCCCAAAAATCGCCAGATTTTGACAAGTGGCATCTTCTTATTCGCTGTCATAAACTGTGCTTAACTCATTTTTTAACCTCAGTCACATCCGACGACCATGCGACAATCAAGAAATCAGAGTCGCGAGCCAATTTTAACTCTACCTTCAACCCTAGACGACCTAGCAACTGGCATCCGGCGGCTTGTACTCATCTCGCGACTGCGCGACCAGCGGCTATCTCCATGTCATGACAGTCTTCCTTGGCATCTGGCTACTTCGCGACTAACCGCTAGCGGTTAGTCGCCAAGTCTCGGCGGTGAACTTTGATGTTTCGCGACTGCGCGACTAACCGCTAGCGATCAGTCACCAGCTCTCTGAATTCTGGCGGTTACCCTCAAACTGTCTCCCGACTGGGCGACCAGAGCCTTCTAGAGACTGGGCGACCAAGTGCATCTCGCAACTTCACGACCAACAACAAGTGTTCATTTTTGTCAAAATTTGATCTCCTTCATTTTTGGGCATGAAAACCGAGGTGGTCGGATGACTGGGCGTGCTTGGATAGCCTCCTCTTCAACTTCAAACTCATATGTTTGTGTTTTAGCATATAAAGCCTTCAGAATGCCTTCCCCGGATGAATGTGGGATATTTCATTTCATAGTTTAGAAGCATTTTTGAAATTCATGCTAAAACACTGTGTATAGCCTCTGAAATTCGACCTCCAATCCCTAGGAGCTCACCAAGAGCCTCTGGGCTCTCATACTTACCTTGGATGTTAGTGTTTTAGCATATAAACACCAAAAAAGTCACCACAGAATGAATGTGGGACAATATGAATTCACTATTTTTTCATTTTCTGGGACTTTACACTGAGTGCTGCTCACTAATGGAGCTGTCTGAATGTGAATGAACAGCACCAATGGCCTCCATGGACCAAGGCGCCCCTTGCTATGGAGTAATATCTACAAATTTTCACTTTAAAATTCCCCAAAACCTCAAACAATTCCACCATTTTCTATCGCAGACTCTGTGGCTTCAGATTTTGTAGTTTAATGTTTACTGTCTTTCAAACTTTTGCAGGGCATGGTGTCTTGATTGCACTCCTCTGCACAAACTTACACTGCTCTTTCTTGGCATTAAAACCTTTATCCTCTTCAGACATTAACGCTGACAAAGCATTGGATGAACAAAACATTTCAGTTTACATATGCCAATTAAAATGTAATCCCCTTAATATGCTGCGCAAGATTTCTAAATCCCAATGTAATTTATGATTTTAAATGCTCTCAAGAAACAATCCTCCTCGTTTCCAAGCTGGGCACGGGCCATCCACAAAATGATGCGCACTGTTTGAATGCCCCTTAAAACATAAACATTGACCATTTGAATCAGCGAAGATTGAGAAGGCATCACACTGAGGCATTTTGGTCAAACAGTTCACTGCTTGGTCCGCATTGCTGCGCTGGCTATGGGAATGGTATTAGATCGATATTGGCTCCCCAAAAATAGCATGCTCTACACTCAATGGTGTGGGTTTCATTTCAAAAATAGCGCAGAACACCTGCTGGCAATGTTAATTTGCAAAGTAATTTGTTTTTAATGTTCTAAAATCTGCAATCTCCATCCAATACTACCTGCGCAGACTTCATGTCATGAAGGATATAGATTTAATGTTTAAAAAACTGCAAATACCATCCCTGTCTGCGCAATACACTATGCAATGGAGTTTTTTCCCTTCTTGTCATTTAATACAGTGGCCCTCCATAGTGCTGCACTGGCAGCCACATAACATGGATAGTCTGCAAATCACATTGGATGTTAAACTCCCTCACTACAAGCTCCTTTTCTCATAACTGATATAAGATTTTGGAAGTCATCCTTATGATGGGAAAACATTTTGAAAAAACATAATGCTTAATATGTTAATAAAATCTCGCAATCCCATTGCCACTTTGATAATTTGCATCTACACCCGAGCACTACGAATCCGCACAAGATAATCTCACAATAATGGCGTGAATATGTTCGGTTTCAAATCATGTGCATTTTTATAATATTGAGAAAAACTTAACTTTGCCAAGTAGAATTGACTATGTATTTGTTGAAAAACTTTCAACAAATTTAACTCGCACATTCCAGTCCCCATTTTCCTTATGCATCCTTCTGATCTTTGTGTACTTTAAACCTGAATCCACATCCTAAAACATAGACCATTATGCAAATCTGATTGTAAGTTGCAGCCCTTATGATTACTTCTAACATTTTTGCAACTTGATCATATAACTGCAACTAGTCTCAGGAACTAGTCCCAAAAACTGACTAAAACAAGTAATCTAGCCTCATCATCTGCCAATAAGACTCATTCATCGATAACGAGCATGCATGTGAAAGGGCTCCTTCAGATTCAGTCTCCAGCACAAGATATAGCAATGCAAACTTATCCCTTTTAAAACACTACATAAGTGCAAATGTGGAATCACCATAAATCCCTTTCAAATTGATCATTGCAAAATGAGTAAATCGTATTCTGAAACCTTGCCATCAAGTTAGGTAGTACATTCATATGTAATGAAGATGGTCCCACAATCGGATCCTGGAAACAACTTTCAGGCAGAAAGATATCACTCATGCAAAATGGTCACTCTGAAACTTAACATCTTTTCCGCACTGCAAACTGAATAAATTACCTCTGAAACTAAAATCATAGGGTCATCAAAAAGATCTTTCAGAAACTCAACCCCTGGAGCCTGATTGAATGTGATATGTAGAACATGACCCCTCAGTTTCCTTGTTGTAAAAACAAACTTCTGAACTGATACCAATCCGCAAAAATAGCATCAAAACACTTTTCTGAACTAAAACACAATAAATATGCAGAAATCGGGTTCGGAATCGGCAAAGAAAAGTGATCAACCGGATTGATCAAGGCTTGGGAATCTTCAAAGGAGTTCATTCCTAGGTCTATAATGCAAATCCATATTCAATTATGTCTGACCTCAAACGGGGTGCAAATAGGAAAAGGACAAAGTATGTCATTTAATTCTGGATTTAACATTTTCAGTGAAACTTTTAATAAATTGGAAACGGAAAGGCTCTGGAAAAGTGGATAAATGGATTGGTAGGAGTCTATAAATCTTCAGGTAGGTACAATCCTATGTTTTTAATATGAGGGGTAACTCAATTATCCAAAATGTTCACCCGGGTATAGATTTTGAAAAGCTCAAAGTAGGTCACTTACCAATTCTGAACTTGAAAACACAGGAAATCAGAATTAATCACTATCAGAATAGTTCTAGAAAACTTGTCATCTGATTTCATAAAGATCTGCAGACTGGAAAATATGGAGTGTGTGACCACTAGAACACAGTACAAAATGAATTTTCTCAATTTAAACAACTGGTCAAAAGTTATAACATGTCAAACTAGGCTATTCAGATTTCTAGACAGGACAAAAAATGCAGACAGTTCATGAACAACCAACTTTGGGAATTATGAAAACTTATCAAACTGATTCGGAATGACCTGAGGTTTAAAACATAAGCTCTCTGATCTGCATGTAACACATTCCCAAAGTGATGGCTTATGAAACTTAACAGGGTGTAAGATACTCAGAAGCAAAGTAGGCTCCGGACAGCAAAATGACACATTGGCAAAATGCAGAATTAGGTGACCCCCTCAAAATGACTAGTCCATAAACATGTCAGAATTAGAAATTAGGAGCTGGGACCCGCTACATACATCAAATGAAAGGCATGAAAGCCACTACCAAATTTGTACCTTATGAAATTCATCCGGGCACCTTTTACAAGCACTCTAACTGAGCCATCTCACACAATTTTCAAGGGTACTTACTTTGCTCAACTTAAAAATTTAACATGGTCACTCCAAATTTGTTCCAAATTTAGGAGTACCAACACAGACCAAGTATCTTAAGGAAATGTTGAAAAAGTTTGGAATGGAAGATTGTAAACCTGTTGGAACAGCTATGGTGACTGGAAACAAACTGACTAGTGATGATGAGACTCAGAGTGTTGTTCAGACTAAGTATAGATCAATGATTGGAGGTCTACAATATATAACACACACCAGACCAGATATTACCAATGCAGTTGGAATTGTGGCTAGATATCAAGCAGATCCTAAAGAAACACATGTTGCTGCTATGAAAAAAACTTTGGATATTTGAAAGGAACTGTGGAATATGGATTGTGGTATGAAAAATCTGATGATTTTACTTTGCAAGATTTTCCTGATGCAGATTGGGCAGGTAATGTGGATGAAAGAAAGAGCACAAGTTGTGGTGCATTTTTCCTTGGGAAGAGATTGGTTTCCTGGTTAAGCAAGAAGCATAACTGTATTGCTCAATCTACTGGTGAATCAAAATATGTAGCTACTACAATAAATTGCACACAAGTTGTTTTGATGAAACAAATGCTGGAAGATATTGGAATAATTTTCAAGGAGCCAGTGGTTATTCATTGTGATAATACAAGTACAGTAAACATGTCAAAGAATCCTATAATGCACTCAAAGACTAAACATATTTCTATCAAGTATCATTTCTTCAGGGAGAAGGTAGCTACTAAGGTGATTAAACTGGAGTACATAAGCACAAAGGAACAGATAGCAGATATATTTACTAAACCTTTTCCAAAAGATGCTTTTGAATACCTGAGAGGCATGCTTGGGGTGATGGCCCCTCCCAGTGGTAATTAAATGATGCATATATGCATCAGTCTAGTGGATCTCAGAGCTATATAATTCTCTGGACTTGATGTATGGATCTACTCCTTAGGGGGAGTGAGCGCAGGAGAACACTATGGAGCACATTTGGGTGATCTTGCACCTAATTGGACATGAATATTTGACAAAGCTACACCTTACCAAAGACTAAAGATGAGTTTGGAACCATTTCCCATTGCTTCCAAAGGGGAGAGGAATCTATGTGAAAATCCCTACTCTTTTGGGGATATTTGTTGAGGATATATAGAAGATTGTAAAGAGAGAGAGAATACTTTTGGGTTGATGCATATGGATCTTTCCATATGTTTCCATAAATACCAAAGGGGGAGACTGTTGGATGATATCATTTTTTGGTACTAATCATGTGGTTGATACTCATGTTTTATCACTGATGTCAACATATATTTCTGTGAAATACTGGAAGGCGTGTACAGACACTGTACAGATGAATAAGAAAGAGAAAATTTGGATTTAAGAAGAAGATTGATTTTTGACCTTATATCTAAGGCCACTTGACTTTATGTTTCATATCATGGATGTTACAGCTATTTTAGTAAAGACTATTTTTCTGGACTATGACTGTGATTCTAGATAGAGAAGGTCTCTGTGTTTTGGGCATATCTTGTTAAGATCTTTCAGAACTTCTGAGATTACTGATGGAGAGCCAACATATGATGGTGAAATGGGTTGATTTCAATTTTTGTTTGGGTACTGATGATGTCAGTTGTGGCATGTGTTCTAGAGAAGACTTATTTCCTGGCCGACTTCAGACTTGTAACGTGTGGAAATTAATTCTAAGCATGGATTGCGGATCTGGGAGTATTTGTAATGAATTTTAAATATTGTATACTTGTTATAGGTACCATGTGTATCTTAGAAAGGGCTTATGTAATTATTTGTATGATGGGAAGCCTTAATTGACCAACCTAGTTAATTGTGTATTAGGAAAGCTTAACTCACCGACCTAATGGGTTATTGTAAGAGGGTATATATGAGTGATATTTTCATTTGTGAAAAGTGTGGTAGAGAGAGAAAAGAGAAGATATTTGTGAAGTTGCGAAGCTTGACTGCTAGATAGAGATTAGATTTGGTACTTCATTGGAACTGACCAAGGAAAGACAGTTTCTATCAGATAGTTCACTGGATTGTGTATTTGCTATATACACTTAATGCGGATTGTGAATCCTTGAGGATGGCTTTGACCTTCTTTGGGAAGTGAGCCTACTACTTTCATTGACTCCTAACAAGGTCTGTCTCCTAAAAGGGACTGTGTACTTTAATGTAATAACGAGCTCCTAATAGGGCTAATATCTTTTAACAGGGATACTATACTCTCAGTATATTATTTTGTGGGTGTTAATTCCCACCGGGGTTTTACCTTTAATAGGGTTTCCTCAAAAACAAAAAATGTGTTATGATGTTGGCAACTACTATGTTATTTACTTTTGATGTTATGGTTCATAAAGTTTAAAGTTTAATAATCTATTGCACAACTGATTCACACCCCCTCTCAGTTGTCTTGTGGACTGTTGTTCCTAACATAGGGAACATAAGTTCAAGGAGTTTGTGCTAAGTGATGTGAGTGTCAACCAAGCACCACTAAATGTTGAGAAAATATAGTGTCGACCAAGCATCAGTATTTACCGATTTATCTAGTGATGATCAAGAACATAGTGATGACCGAGTGTCAGTATTTTATAGTTTGAGAAATATTTGAAATCCCAGCCGACATAGTTGAATTCTTGGGATATGTAAAGTGTATTTAAGATAAGGATGAACATTGTGGAGAATTTAATGAGCATTTAATATATGTTTACCTGTTACTATGGATGTATTCAAGAATTATTTTTGAGATGTATCTACAAATTAGAATCAGAATGAAATGTTGGAAGGATTCATTAGATCTTACCAAACCCTAAGATCTGCATTGATGATTAAGTGAAAAAAGATTAAGCTACCTGATCAGAGAGGTATAAGATTAACCTAATTGCTGGTTATGTGTAGAGAGGTTGATTCAGTTGATTGGAAAATCTAAGAAGGAGACATAATAGGCTGAAGAATAGTACATAAATGTGAAGTGGTGATTTCTTGATGGATTTCCAAGTAGATCTGAGAGATAGAGATGACAATGGAGGCCAGTCAGTGAATTAGCATTTGAGCGAAAGTGGATCTGTAGAAAAGTGAGTTGTATGTTTTAGATCAAATCTATTTTTTACTTTCTAACCATTGTATTAATCAAAATCCTTTAATCAAGGTTGACCTAACATTCATATTGTTAATCCTTTAATCAAGGTGAAATTCTAATGGAATGTTCTAAGTCCTCTAACAAATCTCACTTTTAACGGGGTGATTAAATCCTTTAACATGGTCACACTTAATAGTGTGTATTGTAACTTTTAATAGGGTTGGCTCCTCACACAACTCACTTTATAAGAGTTAAAGATTGGTAGCATGTTACTGGTGGTTTTTCCCATATTGGGTTTCCACGTTAAATCCTGGTGTCATACTTGTGTGAATGTTATTTGATGTTTTTACTATTAAAATTTTTATATTCTGCAAGTTGATTACTTTAGGATAGTGGACTAAAATTTTATGCTACTTATCATATATTATAGAAACCGAGTGGATTGTTGAGTAGATATGAATGTGTTAAAGTGTTTGAAATATCAATTGGTACATCTAGACCTGAGGATAACTAATTTACCCCACTCTCAATTATTCTAAATCATTCTAATAAATCTATCAACTCCTTTGGTTTAAGAATACCTCCATAATTATATACTTCAACTTTGATGTCATCATTTCTTCCCTCTATTGCCCTGATTATCCTTTACTCAAAAGATGGCTCATTCTCTTTCTCTTTCTCTTCTTCGACTTCAACATGTTGTTAAACTCCTCTTCCATGGCTTGCTTCATCATCTAAATTATCTCCTCTTCATCTTAGCCCATGATTGGAAAGAATTTTTGTAAGTTTTTCAACTTGTCTATGGATAATTTGCATGTCCCTCTACATCTTTGTATTACCTCTTCCTCGTCCTCTCCCAACCATATTCCTTCTCTGATACCAGATGATGTAGCCAGATTCTTACAAGCAATAACATAAAACACAAAAGGAAAGAATAGACACAAATATTTTAGTCTTCAAAGTATTCTCCATTATTCTTCCACCTAATTTTACTTACAATGAGAGGAAAGCACTAATTTAACCAAATTTAAATTACCATTTTTGGCAAATTTTGATAAAATTCATTTTTGCCATTTTTGGTCATTTTTAAAACAACTCCTAAAAATCTAATGTTTTCCCTAAAGATTCCCTAAACTAAGACAAGAAGAATTGACAACTAACCTTCAAAATTGGAAACATAATTGTGAAGATATTTGTAAGGATTTTCCTAAGGCAAAGAATGAAAATGCCAAGATCTAGAAGCTCAATTGATAGCACAACAAGAGAAAAAAAATGATGATCAAATAAATAACTCAATAATGATCATAATAATGAATAATAATAGATGTAGAAGTGCCTGAATATATAGGCAATACATTAAGACAACATGATAAGGATATTATAAGCTATCAACCACATTAGGTGGAATCACATGTCCACCAAAGGTGAATCATCCTCCATTGTACAATAAATTTTGTGCAACCATGTGCAACAATGAGAGGATGATAATGTGATGAGAGCACTAAAATTAGATCTTACACATGAGATAACAACTAAATCCACCTAATATGAAGTTATCCTACAACATGTGCTAAAAAATAAATGCAAACTCCTAGGTGTCTCAAATGCAAGCTACTATTCAAAGCACTATCCTAAGTAAACTTAAGTAAAGTGTAATTAGTGAATAATTAATTACACTGACACCCCCCTTAAGTGCAACTTAGGGGAATGCACTTTAGCATACAATGACAGATGAAAATGCATGATGGGTCCCAACTACTAGGCCATAATAGCTACACATGTACGATATGCAATCAATACAATGCAATCTCTCATAAAGCAGAGAAAGAGGGAAACCCACATGGGAAAAAAAACTCCCCCAAAAAGAGAGATGAGAAAGATATGCATGGATGGATGGAGTAATAAAGACCACACAATGATGATGTAAATCATGTATATACAAAAGAGAAGTATGAGAAGGATGAAACCCCATATGAGGAAAAAGTCCCCCCATAAGAGAGAAGAAGTAGAAGAAGAGAGACAAGGTAGCCCCCCTCAATGTAGAATGCCCATCAATGATAGCTGCTCTGGGATGAATGTAGAAGCTCATCCATGAATGTTGAACAATGTTACTCCCCTTAGGAAGAAACAATGTCAAAGGTGTATAGGAGATGCCTCCCCAATCTATAGGAAGAAACCTCATGATGAATGATGTCTCCGAAAACTTCTCAAGTGCCCTTGTGTCGATACTGAAGGATGCCCCTTCCAACACTACCAAAAAAACAAGTCAGGATCTAACAAGAATGGATGTAGAGCATGTCCTACAGAACCAAATGTCTCCCCTAATGACAAAGAGACCTCCTGCAACTATTGTACATAAGGATCGACAATCACATCAACCTTGAAAGACTGATCATGTAGATAATGGACAAGAGGGTCAGAGTGTTCCCTCAACAACAACTAAAGAAGGATCCTCCTCATCAAAGAGAAGATATATATCATCAATGATGTCCCTCATGTCTGCAATATAGGACTCCACAAACAAACCTGCAATGTCTATCAAGTATTCATCCCCTGATGTTGTAACTGGAAGACAAGGTGTACCCAACTATACTAAAGCACATGAACCTATTACTGTAGAATTCTATGCATGTGGAATATGTTGATGTTGTGACCTTGCGCTTCGACTATCTGAAGGATCCCTCTCAGGTGAACCTCCCAAATCAAGTGTCTTCCTAACCCAACAGGGTTGAGTCAAAGAAGATAAATAAGGAGTATCCTCAACCAAAATTTTACCAAGCAAAGGTGTAACCCTATGTATCATGTTTGAGGTAGATGAAATATTTGAATCACTATAATTGTTGTCACTATTAGTTTCCACAATGTCTGAATTATGGAGAGGAGTAGAGAATAAGCTAGGTGAACTTTCTTCAAAGTGAACATTCCTCTGTATGAATATCTCATGAGTCTCAAGATCTATAATTATATATGCCTTAACACTTTCATCATATCCAATTAATGTGCAAGGCCTTGGTGCCTTGGATTTCTATGAAGATATTTTTGCCCATGCTGGAAAACCAAATACTCTGAAGTGTTTCACAACCGGTTTTCTTCTACATCATTCCTCAAAAGGAGTCATTCCATCTAAGGCATTATGATGTGATCTATTAAGGATGTGATTGGCACAAATTATAGATTCTACCACAAGTGATGGATCAAGAGACTTGGCTGCAATCATGCAACTTGTCATTTCCTTGAGAGTGCTAATCTTCATTTCTGTAACTCTTGTCTAATGTGGACTAAATGGAACTAGATTCTGAAGATCAATACCCTCAAGTTCACAAAAGTCTCTAAGTCTTGAGTTCACATATCTTCTTTCATTGTCTATACAAAGAACCTTGATGGCTTAACATGATTGATTTTCAATATGATACTTGGAGGTGACAAACTTATCAAACACTTCATTCTTATGACCAAGAAAGTAGACCCATGTGTAGTGTGAAAAGTCATCAATGAAGGTGAGGACATAGTGACCCTTAATGATTTATGTCTCTGGAAAGGGGCCTTCTAGAACACTATGAACCATCTAAATAACAATTGATGCTCTCCAAGACTTTCCTTTGCCAAAATTCTCTTCTAGATGTACATCCATTGAACACGATGAACATTTACCCTTAGAAAACTTGATTGTTGGTAGACTTGTGACCATATGTTGTGAGCCAAGTTGATGAAGATATCGGAATTCAAGATGTCCATATGGATCATGCCATAATATACTTTCTGATTCTGTTTGTGTCAACAAGGAATGTGAAGGAGAATTACGCACAAAGTGGGAGAAAGAATAAAGCCTAGTGTGAGGATTAGCTTTACCCACTGCAACTAGTGAATCATCCTTAATATTTTGCACCATAACTAAATCGGGAAGGAATGCAACTTTATTTCCACCTCCATAGTGAGTGATTTGCTAAATTGAAAGGAGATTGGTGCTAAGGTTAGGAACAAAGAGAACATCCTTGAATGCTCCATTTTCCATCTCAACTTGTCCTTTCCCTTCAACTTCCACTTGTGTATCATCCCCTACAAAGATGTGAGGTACCTTAGATGGCTCCAATGAAGAAAAATTCCCCTTTGAAGCACTCATATGATGTGTGGCACCCAAGTCAAGAATACATTCATTCGAAGAACATGTACTTGCCATAAATGATTTCCCTTTTCCCTTTTAAGTGGCTGGATATGAATCCTTGGAAGCATTTGGCACATTGATTTTGTTATTCTTAAGTAATTTTTCCAACTCATCAATCCTTTCAGTCTTGCAATGATGCTCATCATGATTTGGTTTCTTTCAATATGCACAAAATAGTTTATCCTTCTTGTTGGAAAAATAATTGCCTTGTTGTGAGGAGAAAGATTGTGGTGTCTTTGATTGTGATTTAGGCTTCCACTTCTTATTCTCGTTGTTGAAAATTTTTCTATCTTGACTTCTTTGATTCTCATCATTAGCCACCAATGCCTTAGACGATGAAGACTTAGAATACCCCTATCCATCAATTTTGACTATTCCAACATCAAAATCTCTACAAATGCATCAAATGAAGGCTTAGTGAAAGAACTTCCCATGGTCAAATTTTGATTATTGTAAGTTGATACAAAAGCTTCATATTCTGAAGGAAGCCTCTTCACGATGTGATGAATCAAGCTATCATCCTTCATGGGATTACCACAATCCTTAAGTAGTACTCTCAACTAATTGGCTTTATTGACATAGTCTTGAATTATGTCAAAATTCTTAGGATCCAAGAGAAGTAGATCATCCTCAATTGAGAATCCCATTTCCTCATCCACTGTACCATACAAATATTCAAGTTTTTCCAAAGCACCCTTTGCATCCTTAAAGCTTGAAATGTGGAAGAAGAGATCTTTATGAACACAACCCCTTATAATTCTTAAAGCGATATTCTCTTTAATTTTCCAATCAATTTTTGTATCAGAATCATTAGGTTCTACAATTGTACCATCTACAAACACTACAACATTTGAGACCATTTTTCAATGGCTATGTGTCAATTTTCCGACATTGTCCTGTCGGCCAAGCGACAGAGGCCAGTGTTGCATTTTTGGTGTCAGAAACAATGACAACTGTACCATGTGTCATTACTGTGGTAGTACTAACCATCACAATACGATCTGGCTATGATGGTTATCATGTTGTCGTTACATATTTTAGTTGTCGCTATTACGACATGTAGGTGTCACATTTTTTGTGTTAACCGTCGCAGTTTGCACCGTCTAAAAACATCAGCATGTCGTCGTTATAGTTTGTGGGTGTCACAATTTGCGAAAAACATGTGAAGTATTTTCTATACATGCGACGTTGAGCCGTCGGCAATTTTTGATGAATCAAAATCGCATGTATAGAAAATACATCACACATCTATCATAATTTGCGACGTTAACACAAAAAATGTGATGTTTAGGTGTCACAATACAACCCGGCTATGATGGTTATCATGTTTTCATTACATATTTTAGTTGCTTCTATTATGACATGTAGGCGTCACATTTTTTGTGTTAATCATCACAGTTTTCACCGTCTAAAAACTTTAGCACATTGTCGTTACAGTTTGTTGGTGTCACAATTATGACAGATGTGCGAAGTATTTTCTATACATGCGATGTCGAGCCGTCGGCAATTTCTGATGGTTCGACGTCGCATGTATTTTTTTAGTGTCACCTTAGATTTTTTAAGAGTTTAGTGTCCTAGTGGATAAAGGGACAAACCAATGTCCTCCCAACTGTGACAGCATATCTATAAATGGCGGACATGAATATAATTTGCATTACAGATGGAGGGAGATAATTCGAAGTTGCAAGAGAATGAAAATGAGAAACATTATGCAAAGAAAGTGAGTGTATGTGATGTACTTATAACACTCATTCTCCTTAAAAAATGGATTGGCTATTATTTTTCAAGTCGTCTGTATCTCTACCTATAGGTTGTGAGGGATCAAACTCCAATCCTAAAATTTCTGAGCATTAGTTTCCAAGGAGTCCATTATTGAAGTTTTGACAACATCATCGCATTGTTTTTCTTTGTTTTGGAGGAATCACACTTGGGCAAAGAGTGGTGGAAGAGGGCCTACAATGTGTATCATGAAGGCCCAATGAAGGGGAGCCCTATTTTGCAGTCAATAGTCCTATGCAACAAAATGAATAACAAAACAAAATGAATAACAAAACAAAATGAAAAACATCTGATTCTAGAAGAGCACATATAATAACTTATGCAATCTCATGCCAGTGAATATACAACGATGCAAAAAAGCACTTAAACATTGAACATTAAATATTATACTTGAGAGGATCGCAATCTAGAGGTAAACATTAAGCTCAAGTCTAAATTACACACATAACAATAAAACTTGAGCAATTTGATCCAACTTAGCAAAAACATGGGACACAATTGTGAGATCACCAAGAAACTAAGACAATATATCAAGACAGTCAAAATTAAACCAAAACAAA
>MU225369.1:679552-697818 GCA_018584345.1 Thuja plicata
ACTGAATACAACATGACATGGTAGTAATGAATAACCCACCCTTGAAGAGAGAGATATGGTACTTTTTCAATGTAGAAAGTGGAAGTTGTTATTGGTCAATATAGATCAATTGGGTCCACTACAACCTTACAAGATTGAGCTTGTGTTAAGGCTACAATAAGGAACGCACACATATCTATGGTAGGATATAGCATCTATGATCCCTTGGAAATGCTTATCTAGTAGAATGGTAGGATGTCATATTTATGTTCTGAAGCTTCTTTATCCAAAGGGTATCAATAGCATTTCTCTCTTCACAGAAATCAAGGGTGCAGAAGATGCTTTGCATCATTTGGGTATACCACTCAATTTCTATACCCAATGGATGCAAATCAACCTTCTGCACCCCTTATTCAATTAAAGATAAAGGACATTGATTCCCTTTTGATAAAGAGTCTTCAAGAAAGATAGATGGTATATACCCTACTGTTTCTACTTGACAAGCATTCCCAAGGGAGAAAGAGATCACAAACACAACAACTAGTAGTGTGGCAAGATCAAGGAAGAACTCAAAAGTACAAGACCTAAGGGCCAGACCTAATACCTCGAGGGCTCATCATAGATGGCCTTGAATATGTAACTCATAGAGACATCATAGTTCAGGTTTAACTTTAAAACCAGTCTTTTAAAGTATGGTAGAATTGGTTACGCAACCCCTTTCTATGGTAGATTCCAAAGACAGTGTCTCCATTGGCTTCCACCTAATTAGGTGATCAAGGATGAGAACCTAATTATATTCTACCTACAAATAAGTTATACATAGACCTCCTCATAAGGTTACCTACCCAACGGTTCATAACTACGATGGAGAACCAATTCCTGTAAGATATTAAGGTAATATCCATGATCCCAAACCTACAAGATTTATAATTGTATGAGAAGAGATACATATTACCTAATTCTATGACCATGTATATAATTTAATCATATCATGCCTTCCTAACATATGCATTGAACTACTAATATCAATGTCTATTAAACCCCAACTTGACAAGTTTTAAAAGTGCAATTATACTAACCTCACTACTCAAATTAACTAATAATTCAACTACCAAAATATACCTTTAAAAACAAGAGTAACTATAATAATTTTATTATTACAACATCGAGACATAAACATCAGTCATTATCAAATAAGTTGCATATTAATTGAGAATCATTTCTTTTTTGACTTTTTCTGTTTATCTGCATCCCTATTATAATCTTGCAGAGGTATATCCATCTCGTCATCATCATTTCTTCTCGCACCCATCTCGACATCGTCATTTATTTTCGCCTATACACATGATCTTATTGTCCTTTGCAAAGGTGGGCCCTCTGCAATAACAAATAAAAGGGTTAAATTAAAAACATATTATCATAATTGGGGTTAATTTTAAAACATATTATCATAATTGTTACAAGTATTTCAGTACTTTCAAAAATGTAAACGTGACGCTCTTTACCTTGTGCAACCACATCTTCTTTCCTGGTGGCTTGAACCTCAACACGCTCATCGAGAACCTCTACATTCCCTACAACTGCAATACATAATGTTTTATTAATTCCAACACATTATAATTAAATTATTACTACGCCAAATTCAATTTAAAATGTTTACATGTATTAATAAATCAATAATCAAAATTCAAATAGAAAATGTATACCTTGAGTACTATAATGCACATATGAATCGATGCCTCTGTCATGCTCGAATGGTGTTTCGGGATTAGCAGACTGCATTCCAATGTAAATAATTAGTGCATTTATCGACAATATATAAATATATAAATACAAGACAAATACTGAGAAATGTTAATCATTCAATTTAATACATATAAATATAATCCATTTAAAGTTTTAAACAAATATATTCACTTTAACATCCAATACAGTAATTGGTAAAGTATTCAACTTGAAATAAAAATCAATTGGCTTATTTGCCTCTTCAATAGATCCACCAGAAGAAACTTGCGCACTCTTTGACCGGAATCATTCAGCCACGACTGTATAGCCTTGTTTGTAGCCTATTTTCTTGTCCTCTTCTAAAATCTTTTGTTTGAACTCCAAGCCCTACATTTTTCTTGTAGTGAATTTCATCAAAACTAAATTGATTACAATTTATAAATATTTGCATACGATTTTTCATTTACTATTACTTACAATTCGTGCAGCAAGTTTTGAATATCCACCCGAGCTGAGCTTGTGTTTTCCATGCTTTTTTTTTCTTGCTTCTGTTGCCTTTGATGTGTCAGTCAACCTGTGTGATGTATGAAATATGTTACATCACATAAGTACAAAGAGTAAATAGTACATAATTTCATTATTAATATTATCATGTACCTTCTATCCTCGGGTGATAATATTTGTCCATCATGTCTTGCGTGTTTCTCAAGTGCATCCTTTTTAAGATTCTCCCACTCATTAATAGGAACATAGGGGGGCCACTGGTAATAAGGGTTGCATTCTATTTGGGTCATGTAGTTGTCCCTAATATATTTCATTTTTTGCCCCGCTTTCTCAAGGAGCTTAAGTCTTTGAAAGGCGTTGGGTCCAAAAAGTGTTATCATAGAGTCAATGAGTTTATCCTTTAACAATTTATCTTGTGATTGCCACCTTTTAAGAAAAAAAAAATGTTAGATTCGTAAATTAAGTGAAGCTACCTTTTAATATACTTGAAGAAAGGGATCAAAGATAATCTGATCTAGCAATGAAATCAAACTATGATATTGTTGAGGTTTAGAATTGTCACCATAACTCAGGCATTAGGGTTACACAACAATTCTATCCTAACAATAGAAACCTTCTCTAGCTATGGGTAGACTATATTTGAGAAGGAATCTCCAGATTCTAGGTTGGTTCCTATTGAATTTGGGTATCAACTTTATACTATCTTTTCCTAATTCTAGGAAGGAAAGAGAGAAACTCTAACTAAAAATTTATGAACAAAAATTGAAAAGGTAATACACCAAAAGATTCAGATTCTTTAAAGGTTCAAAATAACATTTGCATGACATACCCTAATGACTCCTGCAAGCTTATTCACTATCCAATACATAGGCTGACTTGAAAATCACTACTTACGGATCTTACCACAAATAGTAATGCTCCTATCAACAAACATGCATTTTCTACAAAAGGCTATATTCTAAAACCTAAAATAGGAATTAAGCTAATTCACTAATCCATGTTATAGATACACTACACTTGAATGCAGTAAATTGAATAGGATTGATAACAAAAGATCACAACAAGATGTATGAGAAATGGGCCAGCTTTATTCTTATCAAATACTGTGGGCAGTTACATGAATGAATTTCAGAGTAGTGGCAAGGAATACATGCATCCTCTTGCACAAAATTGACACTCAACATGAACTAAAATGGATACAAAATGCATAAACAGATAGCTATAGGAATAAGAAATTCACTAAAGCTCTTCTCTTCACAATCTTGACCTCCTCTAACATGAAGCAAATGATCCATTATATAGCCAACATGGCTTATTTCAAAAATATTCCCCCCACAAAAGCCCTTCATAAAAGAAAACTACACTAAGCCAAAATGGTTTCACAAATGCCCTAAATCTAGCCTTAAGACAAGCTCCCCTTTCTAAAGTTGACAAATAAAACCTATATCATTGTAAACTTTATCAAATTTAACTTAATGACATTTGAATACATGACATTCAAATCCTAAATGCATAAACAATACTTGAGAACCCGAAAACCTAACTCAAAAGGGATGCAACCCCTAGAACCTTGGCACCATAGAAAATCCTAACTCTACTGACACCATACCATGGTAGTTGATATAATTGCAGTTTGTTTGATCACCATGGTTTGCAGTCAACATGACCATTTCCATTGAAAGGGATAGTTGTTATACTTTGTGGAACCAACAGTACCATCATGGCATTGTGGAGGGGATGTTGATAGACTGGCAACTGACATAGCATTTACTTCACTTGTCAGCGGACTCCAGTCTTGGGTAAAACACAGTGCATTTTCTTATTGGTTTCATTTTGCATCTTAGGGTTTTCTTGCTGGTGCCTCCATGTTGAATCTAAACCCTAATCTTCTGTAATGAAATGTGCCTCCACTCTGTGAAGAAGCTTAGGATTCATGAACTTTATGAGCAAGAAAAGATGTAGTTTCTGAATTTCCATAATACATGGCATCTTCTTGTTGTTTTCTCCTTCAAAAATTTTGCGGCTTTTGGTCTTCTATTTGGCTTGAACTCATCTTTAGATAATGAGTCAACTCCAACTTGATGAGTGTTGGAACAACTCAGAGATGAAGTGTCTCAAAGCCATGACAAATGGCGCTGCATTCATGCTTGTAACTCAGGGTTTTGGTTTGAAAAGGAACACCTGGTTTGATCTTGGTCACCACTGCTCGTCTTTGGCTTTGACCGCGACACTCCAACTTGGTGTTTTGACAAAACAACTTGTTTTTTTGAAAGTTTATCAAAGCCATGAAAAATGGCACTGCATTCATGCTTGTAACCTGGGGTATTAAAGGTTTAGTTTGACCCCCCTTTGTGAGCTTTGAATGAACAAGGCCATGGTGTCGAGTTACTCATGAAACTCGGCCTTGAACTTGCAGTGCATCTTGTAGTTTTGGAAGAGAATACTTCTTGCTTATAGCCATCACTGCTTGTCTTTTGCTTTGACTGCGACACTCCAGATAAGTTTCCTTTCTTTTGTTCATTGCGGTTATAATGTAAAATAGAGATGTTTTTGGGGCCAATAATAATGGGATTTCTTTTGCTTCATTTTTTTTGTTGACTCCATCATTATAGCACTATTTGATGTTTAAGCTTTGCTGTCAACTATTGTGTTGCTGTCACTTTGTTAGAATACCCACATGGTTTTTTTTTTTTGAAAATGCACTTAGCTGTTTGTCTTGGTGCTTGTCTGAAACACAAGCTTCATGACTATTTTTTAAATGCTTTTAAAAGCATTCTTCTTCATGTCTTCGAACAAAACATTGTAGTTAGCATAAAAGATGCTTCCCTGTTCGAGCCGAACATCCATTGTCTGAAAAAAACATATATAAGATATTTCCCTTTCCAGTATGCTTTATAATGTTAAAAAATACATATTCAATTCACAGTTTTACTGATAATAGCATGAGCATATTTCAAAATGGAAACACAACATATTGAAAATGATATTTTCTTCAATGCAGAAAGCACACTGTTCTCTTTTCAAAATGTATATGAGAAAGAAAAAACCATGGGGTTCAAGCACGGGCTCATGACTCCCATGGGTTTTACTCAGAAAAGGGCAACCCTAACTGGTATATATGTCCCATCATCATGAAGACAGTATACCCTGCATTTTTATCACGAATGTACATTATTTCTGAATACAGCCAGCATTTTACCATGAATGAACATTATTCTTTAAAACGGCAATATAAGATGTACCTGTTTAAACACTCTACATAAAGATATTTTCTTGAGACTTTGTCTGAAGGCATGAAGATGTACTCTTTCAGACATATGAACTATAACAGCATCTGGGAAACTTTTTGGATAACCCATGATATTTTGTCCACAATGTTTGTCTTATGTGTATGTTTCACCGTTATGGATGTAAACCCATGCTAATATTGAGATTGTTGATCTTTGTCCTTTACTTGCAGCTTTCACATTTCTTGTTATGCATCATTTACTTTGCAAATTCAACTTTTAAAATAAACATAACAACATCTTTTCATTTTATAGAATATATGCACAATCTCTAGGCATGTGGTTTTCAATCTTGAACTCCAAAATGAACTTTTAATAGCTGTCTGCATGGTATACGTACTATAATCAGCACATCTTGAATCCTCTTACTTGCATGAAGATATTGAACTTTAGATTCCATTTAATTTTGCATTTCTCGACTTTATCATTTGTCTCTTGTAGCATCTTTTGAACTTTTTCATGTATTTGCATCTTCTTCTGCATTCAGTATGTGAGTAGTAACCCCTTGAAATTTAAACCATCTTTCTTTCATGTAATGACTTACGTGAAGTTCGAGCGCGGGCTCATGACATCCACTGTATTTCCTTTTTGCTTTCCTACATTTGGTCATATGATTAGTTTTTGCACATATATCACCAGTCAATTTGTTAGGACAACAAATAGAATAAATCCATTAATGTTTGTGGGTGAGTGTCATCCAGGATGACACTCATTCATGAATTTTGTTTAATTCATGTGTATTTACTATCCTAACAGGTTGATCAAATTTTGAAAAAGGTTTCTTAGATGGAAATGTCAAGTCCCTTTCATTCAGTTTTACAATCTAATGACATACACTAGGATAATCACCTATAGTAAAATGTTTCATTGTTTAGAAAAAAAGTCCCTTTAATACTTTATTTTCCTTATTGTTGATCTATATTTCATTATTGCATTGATTTTGTCAAATAGATATGCAGCATTTAGAAGACATAATTGTATGTTGTTTGTGTCTTGTGCATTTCTTAGATCCAACTAGATCTAACCCATTTTTCTCTCTCATGATGTAGGTGAAACCCTAAAGACCTCATGAAGATGCAGATAAAACCCTAAAGACCTCATGAAGATGCAGATGAAACCCTAAAGACCTTATGAAGAAGAAGATGAAACCCTAAAGACCTGGGGACCTAGGACTTGACTACTCAACCAGCTGACTACCAACACACCTCAAGGCAATGCATGGGACCCCTACTCCATAATTTTCATGTTTTTCATTTTTGCAAATGTAATCTTTAAATTTATATGATACATGAAAATACATTTGTATATTACATTCAGCTGGAATGTACAATGTAATTGATCAATCATAAATTTGAAATTCTGGAATGTGATCAATACTTAGAATACAATGGTAATATTTGAAAATCAATGTAATAATAAAATGTAAATTATCAATACTTGAAAGGTAATATCAATTGGACACCTAAAAATGCAATCTTTTTCTATTGGTGTTTGTCCTTTTGTATGTTGTGATTTTTTGAGTAACAATTTTGGAGACTTCTGCTGGATGTCTGCCTGCTAGACATGACCTGTGAACTTTATCCTTGAGCAACAGAGTTAGGAAACTAGAAACCATGAATGCAACCATTATTTAAATGAAAAATGCAACTATCCTAGACTTAGGCAACCTAAAGACCTGTGCAACCTAGAGACCTATGTGCTTGGACAACACTTATTTAAAATGAAACCTAGACTAGAACCTAACCCTCAAAGCAAAGCTTGAGGTGTATTCCATTAACTGGAATTTGTAGAACTTCTCCATCAGTTGTGGACAACTAATAAGCATTGTTTTCCTTACAGGCTGTAATAACAAAAGGGCCTGACCAAAATTTATCAAATTTATCATGTTTCCCTGGCCTGCTCTTTAGTACTAGATCACCTTCTTTGAAATCCCTAGATGTAGTCTTCTTATCAAAAGATCTCTTAGTTTGTGCATGCATCAATTCCATAGTTTCAAATACCCTTCTCCTTTCTTCCTCTAGTTTCAATAAACTAGCATACCTCAAGGAAAGGGGATCTCCTTCTTCAAAAAGCAACATTTGATCTGCTAGCTGCAATGCTAGAAATTATGTAGATATGGGAAATCTGGCCTCTTTTCCATAAACTAGGACATAGGGTGAATTCCCAATAACCTTCTTAGGCATAATTCTGTCCAGCCACAAAGCTGCCTTCAACTTAGAGTGTCAATCCCTCTTGTTCCCTTGTAAAGTCTTTTTGATAATTCTAATTAGATTTTTATTGGTAGACTCTGCAAGACCATTACCCTGTGGATATTAATTAGAAGAAGTATTTAAATAAATACCATTCTTGATAGCCCATTCTGTTATAGATGATCCAACAAAAGCTAAGGCATTGTCTAATATTATAGATTGAGGAACTCCAAATCTTTTTATAATATCATCATAGAAGTTTAGAACAACATTTCCAGAAGATTCCTTTAGTGCAATGGCTTCAGTCCACCTAATAAAATAATCTGTGGCAATCAAGATCCACTTATGCCCTGCACTAGAATTAGGGTTTATTGGACCTATAAATTCTACTTCCCACTTGTTGAATGGCTGATCAATAATGACTGGTTTCAATGGCAATGTTGCCAACCTTTGTTTACCTGCAAACATAGCACACTTTTGGCATCTTCTTTCCCATGAATGAGCATCTTTGAATAAATCTAACCATAATAGCCAGCTCTTAGAATTTTCCATGTTGTAGCTTTGGGGCTGAAATTCCCTCCACAATATCCATCATGAAATTTAGATAGAATCTTATTCTGATCAACATAATCTATACATTTAAGAAGCATACTAGCAAGATGTTTCCTATACAGAATGTTATCAATTAGCACATAAGGAATAGATTGAAGCCTAAAGTACCTTCTTTTGGCTCTATCAAGATTTATTGGACATTGACCAGTTTGTAGAAATATGGTCATATCTGATAACCGGGATGTTGAATCATTAACTAGTACAAAGTTACCTCAGGTCAAGATGGCCTCTTCAGTGGCTTTAACTTGATCTTCTCCTTCTACCATCTGAGCACACAAGCCTTTACCTCTAACCAACTTCGTCACATGGATTTGAACATAATACTCCATGAATCTAGTTACCCACCCTGCCCTTTTCTCACTAACATCCTTGTTTAGTAAAAAATCTTTAATGCTAGGGTGTGCTATCATTAGATGTATTCTTTGTGCAGCAACCAGATGCTTAAACTTCTTTAAAGCTTTTATAACAGCTAGTACATGTTTTTCTACAAAGCTGTATTTTTTTTTATAATCATTCATACCTTTGCTAAAAAAGGCTACTGGTTGCTCCTATCCTTCCTTATTCTTTTGCACCAACATTGCTAAAATAGTGTCAATACCACCATAAGCATACAAAACAAAATCCTTAGAGAAATCAGGTTTAGCTAAAGTAGGGGTTGAAGACAAAGCTTGTTTAATCTTCTCAAAACTCTTATTTCCTTTAGCAATCTAGCTAAACGAAAAATCCTTTTTTAACATGGCAGTCAAAGGCTTCAACAAATCTACAATGTTAGGAATAAAACTTCTAACAAAATTAATCCTCCCAATAAAACTTCTAACAAAATTAATCCTCCCAATAAAACTCTGCAATCCTTCTTTAGACACTTGGTATCCTAGAAGTTTACCTTCATGTACAGCAAAAATAGATTTTTTGGGGTGTTTAGGGAGATACCAAATTCCCTGCATCTTTGTAAGACTTGTCTCAACTGGCTTATGTGTTGGTTTGCAACCTTGCTATAAATTGTGACATCATCAAGGTATACTAAAACAAATTTATACATCAAATTCCTGAAGGCCATGTCCATTGCCTTCTGGAATGTAGCTCCTACATTTGATAACCCAAATGGCATTCTCCTATAGGCCATTGTACCCCATTTAGTAGTGAAGGCAGTCTTGAATTGGTCTTCATCCCTTACTAATGCCTGGTTATAGCTGGAATAACCATCAAGAAGAGAGAATCTCTTGGAACCGGATACATATTGCAAGATTTGTTCCATAGAAGGAAAGGGATGCCTGTCCTTCAGGGATGCCCTATTGAGGTCCCTAAAATCTACACAAAGCCTTATCTCTCCATTTTTCATTCTCATAGGAACAAGATTTGAAACCCAAGATGTATTCTTGATAGGGAATATTATGACACCATTTAAAAGTTTATTCAAATCTCTCAGCATTAAAGGTTCTAGCTTAGGATTGATAGGCCTTTTCTTTTTCCTAATGGGCTTAGAATCTGGTTCCAATTCTATTGTATGCTCAATTAATTGGGAATCAAATCCCTTTAAGTCAGTATAATCCCATGCAAACACATCATTATATTCCCTAAATAATTCAATAAGAATTTCATTTTCTTCAGGGGAATTGATGTTACCAACCTTCAATCACTTATCTCTAAATATTTCCACCTCTTCATAGTGATCTTCTTTGATCAGTAGGCTGGTCTTATTCTTTCTTAATTGATCATCAGAATTAAAAGTTGATTCCAAGTTGACTAATCACCTTGGAAGCTTATTAGTTTTCAACTAAATGATCTGATTTTCCATTTGTTGGTCATTTTTAGGAGCTGAAAAGTCTTCTGTTTCAATCATAAAGCTCAAAATATGTTCATCAGTATTAAACACCTGCCAATTAATATTATTGTCTGGGATAGATGGCCTTACAAAAATTTTAACATGTGAATGATCTAAGATCTGTCCTTTATTTTCAGTAATTGAAACAGGAGCACCAATACTAGCCAATCTCTTAGCATGCATGTTTTTCCTTCTAGGTATGAAAATAAGATTAAATGCATCAAAATTTTCCAAAATATCAGAAACTCTAGATTTATACAGCCTCAAGACATCATTTTTAACAGCATTAATACCTCTTACTTGTCTCACTATCAACTCACTGTCCCCAAATGCTCTCAAGCATTTGATTCCTCTTTTCCTAGCCCATTCCAAGCCCTGAATAAGACTTTCATACTCTGCTATATTGTTAGAACATTGAAAGGACAACTTGTAAGAAGCATAAAACTTATCACCATGAGGTGAAACAAACATAACTCCTGCACCAATACCATCCTTATTCTTAGATCTGTCAAAATATAGATCCCATACTTGGCTAGATAATTCAGATTCAGAACTTTGATCTTTAATCAGGTTAGGCACAACTAAATCAGATTCTAACATTACATAATTACCAAAACCAGCATCAAACACATCATCGTCTTGATCATTTCTAACTTCCCATTCATCTAGAACAATATCAAAATATTCCTCGGTTTGTGTGTTATAAGATGAACTCTCATTGATTTCATCCAGATCCATGATCACACAACTAGGATTTATGGGACTAGGATTATAAGGCTCAATATGATCTTTGGTCCATAATTCTGATTTTATGGTCACCTTAGCACCATATCTGGTTCTGAAATACAGGTGAGACCAGACTGATGAGAAGTAACCATCTATCTTGGCTGTGAAGTCTCTTGATAAACATAGAGCAAAGTAAGGTGGCAGATCTATAACAAAAATATCTTGGGAAATGGAGAAGTTTGGACATGAGTGTAAGGTCAAACTTTCATTTTTAACAACACCTATGGTCTTAACTAAAGAACCATCAAGTTGGACAATTCTTTTCTCAAGGGGTTCATACTTCAAATCCAATAAATCAGCTATGCTTTTTGGCATGACAGTGCTGGTTGCACCACTGTCTACCATGCAATTATGCACTAATTTGTTTCCAATAATTAAAGAGACATAGAAAGGAGGAGGCTTGACATTTGCGGATTTCTTACCTTCCTTTTCTGTCATCTTCTACATATTTTTTGGCTTTCTTTCAATTGGTATTGTTGATTGCTTTAAATCTGCAGTCTTTTTACTCACTTGTGCTACTGGCTGCTGCACCTTACCAATCTTCTTTTCTCCCTTAACCACTTCATAATGCACCATTGAAGGCTCTAAATTTTCCATGACCACTCTCGAAGGATGTTGTCCAGCTAGATGTGGAATTGTTGTTTCTTTATACAGCTCCTCTTTCAACAAATTAGTTTTCCCTGGAATAGCTAATGAATCCCACATAGAAATAGAAACATTCATCTTCTTCATATTATCAATAATGTTATAGGGGACAACAAACTGTACCTTCTAAGGTGACTTACTAATGTTCTAATCTGCCTGCTTCTGATACTGTGTTTCTTTGTTTGCATGAGTAGAGGCTCCCTTCAAGATTGAAACTGGTGAAATGGGTGATGATTGATTTGTAGCAGCAATCCTAGGAGCTGACTGCTCTGATTCTAGAGCTCTCTTCTTGGCTCTTGTGTTTGCTAATATGGATGAATCACCATTTACTCCATAGAATTCCTCCTCTTTCCAATTAAGGAATGCAGTGTCAGGGGCAGTTGTATCAGAGTGTTGTTGAGCCTCTTTAGTAGATACAATAGGTTGTGAATCCATCACACTTTGAACCATTAATGCTTGATTGAGCACTCCATTAGTACACTTGGACTGATTGTGAGGTTCATTATAAGGATAGAACCATTCATAATCTGTAGCAAGGTTATTTTGGCTAGGAACAATATCCCTAACAGCATTAAGGGGTGTTGGATTATAAGGTCTACAAGGCCTTCGGTTCTAGTTTTTCCTAATGGCATTGCTATTTCCTTGATATTTTTGTTTGTTGCCTTGATAAATGGGTTGATTTGGCTTTTGAGATGAAGAAATAGAAAATTGACTCTGAGTATGGGCTATTGGATTGCCTTGAGCTTGCTACCTTTTCAGATTCACTAGCTCATTTCCAAAAGACTGCAATAAACTCTCAATCTTTTACTGGCTATTTTTTATGCTTTGCAACTCATTAGAAGGGACAACAGGCATTATTTCTTCACTCTTATAAGATGGTAATGAGGCCAAAGGTGGAACAACTAATGGCATATTGGATTGGATGTTAGGAAAATAAGGCATGGGTGGCCTAGGAGCTATCTTTCCTGCCTAAATGAGACTATTATTTTTCCTTATTGCAATATCAAAGGCTTGAGGTAAAGAATTCCCTCCCATGGACTGGATAATTACTAAAATATCACTATTCAAGATTTTAAGAAAGTAAAAAAATGCATATTCAGCAGAGGGTCTTACCGTGGCAGGAATCATATTTCATGTTTTCTGAAATCTGAGATTAAAATCACTTAGTTCTTCTTGTGAAGCCCTTTTAATGGTAGTTAGTTTCTCCACCAAAGACAAATTGTCAGACTTATCCTCAAAAAACTTAGAAATCCTTTCCCCAAAAACATCCCAAGTGGCAATAGAATTTACTAGAAGATTCCTGAACCAGTCAAGAGCTTTACCTTTTAGTGATGTAACCAAAAGCTTCATAGCCACATCTTCCTCTATGACATAATGGACATTGCAAAGAGATGCAATATCTCTAATGTGTTCAATAGTTGTTACTTGACCTTCCCCAGTGAATGATGACAGACCTTTCAAGGCAGCCAAAGGTATATTGTTTTGATTTGCAATCCGGAGAGGACTACCTTTATCGAAAGGGACAAATGGAAGATTTCTTTCCATTCTTGTACCTGGTGGTAGTTGTTGCTGAATAATAGGTACAGAAGTGGGTTGGGTAGGCTGAACTGCCTTCCTCTGGTATGTCTTCAAATTCTAGGTGATTGTTGCAGTACCACTTGTAGAGGCTCCAAAAAGAGAATTATCTATAAATAAATCTTCAACACTTGGAATTTTTGGTCCGGATAGGTTAGGAACACTTAGATCTTCAGGAAGACTGATTTCTTCAATAATAACCTCTAGTTTCTCTAAATTTGTAGCTTGATCTTCAAAAATGGGGTTATCAAATGAAGAGAAATTTGAATTCAATATAGTACCTCTTGGATCTTGTGATGTTCTTCCACCTCTGGATGATCTTCCTTCCATTATGCTTGACTGTAATTCCTGATAAACAAATCCCTCCTTGTTTGATCTTGTTGGAGTTCTACTCATTAAAATCCACACTAAGAGTTGTAACTAAAATTTAGAACAACCATAGAACTAGTAGATTAGAACTGAGAAGCAATTCATAGTCCCACTGGGCATGCTAAAAACTATTGAGGTTTAGAATTGTCACCCTAACTCGGGCATTAGGGTTACACAAAAATTCCATCCTAACAATGGAAACCTTCTCTAGTTGTGGGTAGACTATGTTTGAGAAGGAATCTCCAGATTCTAGGCCGGTTCCTATTGAATTTGGGTATCAACTTTATACTATCTTTTCCTAATTTAGGGAAGGAAAGAGAGAAACTCTAACTAAAAATGTATGAACAAAACTTGAAAAAGGTGATACACCAAAAGATTCAAATTCTTTAAAGGTTCAAACTAACATTCGCATGACATACCCTAATGACTCCTGCAAGCTTATTCACTATCCAATACATAGGCTGACTTGAAAATCACTACTTACGGATCTTACCACAAATAGTAATGCTCCTGTCAACAGACACACATTTTCTACAAAAGGCTATATTCTAAAACCTAGAATAGGAATTAAGATAATTCACTAATCCATGTTATAGATACACTACACTTGAATGCAGAAAATTGAATGGGATTGATAACAAAAGATCACAACAAGATGTATGAGAAATGGGCCAGCTTTATTCTTATCAAATACCATAGGTAGTTACATGAATGAATTTCAGAGTAGTGGCAAGGAATACATGCATCCTCTTGCACAAAATTGACACTCAACATTATCTAAAATGGATACAAAATGCATAAACAGATAGCTATAGGAATAAGAAATTTACTAAAGCTCTTTTCTTCACAATCTTGACCCCCTCTCACATGAAGCAAATGATCCATTATATAGCCAACATGGCTTATTTTGAAAATATTTGCCCCCCCCAAAGCCCTTCATAAAAGAAAACTACACTAAGCCAAAATGGTTTCACAAATGCCCTAAATCTAGCCTTAAGACTAGCTCCCCTTTCTAAAGTTGACAAATAAAACCTATATCATTGTAAACTTTATCAACTTTAACTTAATGGCATTCAAATACATGACATTCGAATCCTAAATGCATAAACAATACTTGAGAACCCGAAAACCTAACTCAAAAGGGATGCAACCCCTAGCAACTCGGCACCATAGCAAATCCTAACTCTACTGACACCATACCACGGTAGTTGATATAATTGCAGTTTATTTAATCACCGTGGTTTGTAGTCAACATAACCATTTCCATTGAAAGGGACAGTTGTTATACTTCATGGCACCAACATTACCATCATGGTATTGTGGAGGAGATGTTGATAGACTGGCAGCTAACCTAGCATTTACTTCACTTGTCAGTGGACTCTAGTCTTGGGTAAAACATAGTGCATTTTCTTATCGGTTTCATTTTGCATCTTAGGGTTTTCTTCATAGCGCCACCATGTTGAATCTAAACCCTGATCTTCTACAATGAAATCTGCCTCCACTCTATGAAGAAGCTCAGGATTCATGAGCTTTATGAGGAAGAAAATATGTAGTTTTTGATTTGCCATAATACATGGCATCTTCTTGTTGTTTTCTCCTTCGAAAATGCCATGGCTTTTGGTCTTCTGTTTGGCTCGAACTCATCTTTAGGTAACGATTCAACTCCAGCTTGATGAGTGCTGGAACAACTCGGAGATGAAGTGTCTCAAAGCCATGAAAAATGGTGCTGCATTCATGCTTGTAACTCAAGGTTTTGGTTTGAAAAGGAACACCTAATTTGATCTTGGTCACCACTGCTCGTCTTTGGATTTGACCGCGACACTCCAGCTTGATGTTTTTGATAGAATAACTTGTTTTTTTAAAGTTTATCAAAGCCATGACAAATGGCACTGCATTCATGTTTGTAACCTGGGGTATTAAAGGTTTAATTTGACCCCCCTTTGCGAGCTTTGAATGAACAAGGCAATGGTGTCGAGTTACTCATGAAACTCGGCCTTGAACTTGCAGTGCATCTTGTAGTTATGGAAGAGAACACTTCTTGCTTGTGGCCATCACTGCTTGTCTTTGTCTTTAACCGCAACACTCAAGATAAGTTTCCTTTCTTTGGTTCATTGCAGTTGTAATATAAAATAGAGATGTTGTTGGGGCCGATAATAATGGGATTTTTTTTGCTTCGTTTCTATTTTTGACTCCATCATTATAGCATTATTTGATGTTTAAGCTTTGTTGTCAACTCTTGTGTTGCTGTCACTTTGTTAGAATACCCACATGGTTTTTTTTTTTGAAAATGCACTTAGCTATTTGTCTTGGTTCTTATCTGAAACATGGGCTTCATGACTATTTTTTAAATGTGTTTAAAATCATTCTTCTTATTGTCTTCAAACATAAAATTGTAGTTAGGATAAAAGATGCTTCCCTGTTCGAGCCGAACATCCACTATCTGAAAAAAAAATATATAAGATATTTCCCTTTCCAGTATGCTTTATAATGTTAAAAAACACATTGAGTTCACAGTTTTACTGATAATAGCATGAGCATATTTCAAAATGGAAACACAACATATTGAAAATGATATTTTCTTCAATGCAGAAAACACACTGTTCTCTTTTCAAAATGTATATGACAAAGAAAAAACCATGGGGTTCGAACACGGGCTCGTGACTCCCATGGGTTTTACTCATAAAAGGGCAATCCTAACTGGTATATATTTCCCATCATCATGAAGACCATATACCCTGCATTGTTATCATGAATGTACATTATTTCTGAATACAGCCAGCATTTTACCATGAATGAACATTATTCTTTAAAACAATAGTATAAGATGTACTTGTTTAAACACTCTGCATAAAGATATTTTCTTGACACTTTGTCTGAAGGCATGAAGATGTACTCTTTCAGACACATGAACTATAATAGCATCTGGGAAAATTTTTGGATAACCCATGATATTCTATCCACAATATTTGTCTTCTTTGTATGTTTCACCATTATGAATGTAAACCCATGCTGATATTGAGATTTTTGATCTCTCTCCTTTACTTGCAACTTTCACATTTCTTGTTATGCATCATTTACTTTGCAAATTCAACTTTTAAAATAAACATAACAACATCTTTTCATTTTATAGAATATATGCACAATCTCTAAGCATGTGGTTTTCAATCTTGATCTCCAAAATGAAGTTTTAAAAGTTGTCTGCATGGTATACTTACTGTAATCAGCATCTCTTGAATCCTCTTACTTGCATGAAGATAGTGAACTTCAGATTCCATTTAATTATGCATTTCTCCAGTTTATCATGTGTCTCTTGTAGCATCTTTTGAATTTTTTCATGTATTTCCATCTTCTTCTGCATTCAGTATGTGAGCAGTAACCCCTTGAAATGTAAACCATCTTTCTTTCATGTAATGACTTACGTGAAGTTCGAGCACAGGCTCGTGACATCCACTGCATTTCCTTTTTGCTTTCCTGCATTTGGTCATATGATTACTTTTTGCACATATATCACCAGTCAATTTGTTAGCACAACAGATAGAATAAATCCTTTAATGTTTTTGGGTGAGTGTCATCCAGGATGACACTCATTCATGAATGTTGGTGAATTTATTTGTATTTACTGTCCTAATAGGTTGATCAAATTTTGAAAAAGGTTTCTCAGATGGAAATGTCAAGTCCCTTTCATTCAACTTTACAAGAATGACATGCATTAGGATAATCATCTATTGTAAAAGGTTTCATTCTTTAGAAATCAAGTCCCTTTAATACTATCTTTTCCTTATTGTTGATCTATATTTCATTTTTGCATTGATTTTGTCAGATAGATATGCAGCATTTAGAAGACCTGATTGTATGTTGTTTGTGTCTTGTGCATTGCTTAGATCCAATAGGATCTAACCCATTTTTCTCTCTCATGATGCAGGTGAAACCCTAAAGACCTCATGAAGATGGAGATGAAACCCTAAAGACCTCATGAAGATGCAGATGAAACCCTAAAGACCTAGGGACCTAGGACTTGACTGCTCAACTAGATGACTACCAACACACCTCAAGGAAATGCATGGGACCCCTACTCCATAATTTTCATGTTTTTCATTTCTAAAAATGTAAACTTTAAATTGATATGATACATGAAAAGACATTTGTATATTACATTCTCCTTGAATGTACAATGTAATTGATCAATCATAAATTTGAAATTCTGGAATGTGATCAATACTTAGAGTACAATGGTAATATTTGAAAATCAATGTAATAATGAAATGTAAATTATCAATACCTAAAAGGTAATATCAATTGGACACCTAAAAATGAAATCTTTTTCTGTTGGTGTTTGTCCTTTTGTATTTTGTATTTTTTGATTAACAGATACCATGTGTGTATGGTCAACCCAAAAATGTGCAAACATTCATCATTAAGTTTTTCATAAAATATATTATTCCCTGCAAAACAATAATGGGATTATTAGTTATTACAAGGGACTGCACAGGGGGTTAGAGCATTACATTATGAGTATAATATTGTATAGTAAAAGAAAGGATCAATCTTTGAAGTACCTGGAAGCTGGGCTACTCTCACGGGAAGTCCATCTTCAATATTCACAAGCAATTGATCACACTTCTTTATTGTTCTCATACATTCGACACGAGTACATCCAAGAATTTGGTCATCGCCTCCTACATAAAATGAATCCAATATTACAAAATGTCCCCTAAGAAATAATAGTTCAAGTGAAATAAATACATGATAAATGAGAGAGAAAAAGATGAATCT
>MU225369.1:702049-713060 GCA_018584345.1 Thuja plicata
ATATATATATATATATATATATAATTTATCCAGAGACTTGTAGTTACAATTGTAGGAGAATGAATTGAGGACAATTTTTTGATATGGCCTAAAACTAACAAAACAAAGGTTTATTATTATGGATTATGGATTGATCCTAGGTTACGGGATTGGGAAGATGACCTATAAGGGTCTATAATGATGTAATAAGGCTATAGAAGCCTCTAAATATTGTTAAGAGCACTAAGAGTGCAAAGTCTTGTAAATTGCCTATATTGGCAATATAAGCCAAATAGGGCTTAATTGGAGTTAGTTGGGGTTATAGGTTAAGTTATCTTTCTAAGGTTGTCTATAAACCTTTTATGAGTATTTAGAATGGGCAAAGGGTGTTGTGTTGTCGATTTGACAACTTTTGTTGTCAACTTGATAACCATTTCTTGTGTTTTGTCACTAACAATCAGACTATTATGTGATAGTTAGAGTTAGTTGAATGGATACTATCAAGTATTTGGAGAGTTAATGTCTCTTCAGATGGTGATCCATAAAGTAGGGAGGTGTTGATCTGAGATGGATCAATTTTGTAATAGTTTGAATCAATAAAATCAAAATTTATTTGCAAACTGTGTATTCCACTAACCTACGAATACAGTCAAACAATAGAAAACTATTGTATTTGATTTGAAAATGATATTGGCTTGGTTTGGAATGTAGGAATGTCTCTTTGCATTTGTTTTTACTTGGTTATATTATCTTTTCATTTCCTTTGTCACTGAGAACACCAAGGATTTGATTGGTGTAGTGACAGTGACTAGTTACAGGGGTACAGTCAGCGATTGTTAGTTGTAACCCTCAACATGTGAAGGCACTCCCACCCCTGTGTTAACTGTGCTACCTGTGGCACATGAAAACCAACAAGGGAAGTTGGAGAAGCTTGAAATTTTTTCTTCTCTCAACAAGACCAATAATTTCATGTTTAGTGCCCCCATCTCTTATATCCATTACAACCTTCTTAGTAGATTTTCTATCCTGTTACGATCCCATTGGTGTGGGATATTTCATCCTTATTTGTCATCTTGTCTATTTATTTTAATTATACATGTATAATATATCTTAATTTGCTCATGACAAAGGGAACATAGTTAAAAACATCACTCCACTAATCTTGTTCAAATTAGTATATTTGTGGATGACTATTCTAGAATAATGTTTGTAATGTTTTAAAAACAAAAATTTGATGCATTTCAAATGTTTAAGTGGTACAAGGCTAGAGTTGAAAAATAAACTAGAAGACAATTGAAATGTCTGAGATTTGATAGAGGAGGAGAGTTTACTTCTGATGAGTTTACGCTATTTTGTAATGAGAATGGAATTAAGAGACAGTTGTCAGCACTGAGGACACCACAACAAAATGGAATTGTTGAGAGAAGAAAGAGATCTATTTTTTATTGTGCTAGGACACTAATGATTGAAAAAGTAATTTCACGGAATTTTTGGAGAGAAGTTGTGAGTACTGCTATTTACACATTGAACCGAGTACAAATGAAGAAAGGTACCAACAAGACACCTTATGAAATCTGGTATGAACACCAACCTAATGTCAATTACTTTAATTTTTTTGGAAGCAAATTTTATATTCTGAAATATTCTAGAGAAGGAAAGTTTGATTCAAAAGGAGAAGAAGGAATATTCTTAGGATATTCTACGAGGAGTAAAGCTTACAAATTCTTGAACAAAGTTACTAACAAGATGATGGAAAGTGCAAATGTAAGAATTGATGAATTTGCAAAAAGGAATGATGAATATAGCAAGAAGGAACCTAAGGATTATGAGAAGTTTTTATATGTACAACCTGATGTTCTTGATACCTTACGGAGAGAACATACCAAGGAGGAAGATGAACAAGGAGTTCTACAACTGAATGTTGATGTTGAAGGAACGAGACCTAGCGAGCCTATTTTAGAAAAGTATGTGAGGAGGCACCATTCCCTAAGAAATATTATTGGAAATAAGGATGTTGGAGTGATGAATAGAAGGAAGGTAAGAGACCATACATGTTTGATATCTACATTTGAGCCAAAGAAAGTTAAACAAGCACTAGATAATGAAGATTGGATGAAAACAATGAAAGAAGAGTATGATCAAATTGAGAAGAACAAGACATGGACATTACTACCCAGACCTAAGGACAAAAATGTTATTGGTACTAAATGGATTTTTAGAAAAAAAATTAATGAGCATGGAGAAGTTATCAGAAATAAAGTTAGATTGGTTTGCAAATGTTATACACAAGAAGAAGGCATTGACTATGGGGAGACTTTTGCACCTGTTGCTAGATTGGAAGGAGTTAGAATACTTTTGGATTATGTTGATTACAAAGGATTTAAGGTATATCAAATGGATGTTAAGTTTGCATTTCTTAATGGGATACTTGAAGAAGAAGTATACATTGAGCAACCTGAAGGATTCATTGAGAGCACTAAAAATAACAAGGTATGCAAGTTACATAAACCTTTATATGGTTTGAAATAAGAACCCCGAGCATGGTCTAAGAGATTGCACTCTTATCTAATTAAAATAGGATTTCAGAGAAAAAGTGATAACAGTAATGTTTACTTGAAGTGTGATAGTGACAAAAAAGTTTTGATTGCTGAAATTTTTGTTGATGACATTATTTTTGGAGGTAATGACACCTTATGTAAAGGATTTTCTAATGAAATGAGAAAAGTGTTTGAAATTTCAATGATTGGAGCGATTAAGTTCTTTCTAGGTCTACAGATACAACAAGTTACTTGAGGGATCTATATTACACAAGCTAAGTATATCAAAGAGATCTTCAAAACCTTGGGTACGGAATATTTCAAGCATGTTGGAAAACCTATGGTTACTGGATGTAAGTTATCAAAATAAGATGAGACACAAGAGGTGGATAATACTCTTTACCGATCCATGATTGGTAAATTGTAGTATGTTGTTCACAATAGACCTGATATAACACACGTTGTTGGGATTGTTGTGAGATTGTTTTCTAATCCGAAGGAAACACATATGTCTGCAGTAAAAATAATTTTGAGATATCTGAGAGGCACAGAAGAATTTGGTTTATTATACAAGAAAGGAGGTACTTTTGGTTTTCAAGTATACATTGATGCAGATGGGAAGGAAACATTGATGACAAGAAAATTACTAGTGGAGGCACATTCTTTCTAGGTGAAAGATTGGTCACATGGATGAGTAAGAAGAAAAGTTGTATTTCACAGTCTACTGTCGAGGTAGAATGTGTTGTTTTTGTTATGAATTGTGCAAATATAGTATGGATTAAAAAATTACCTAAAGGTATGCAAGAAGATACCAAAGATATGGTTACTATTTTTGTGATAATACAAGTGATATTAATATATAAAAGAACCCGGTTATGCATTCAAAGACCAAACACATTTCTATCAAGTATCACTACTTGAGAGAAAAAGTACAAGAGAAGAATGTGAGATTGGAATATGTCAATTCAAACAAACAATTGGATTTATCTTTACAAAGTCACTACCTAAAGATGCTTTTGAGTATCTCAAAGGTAAATTTAGGGTTCTTCCCCTATCCAATATTCACTAAGAAGCATGAGGCATGCTGCATCAATTCTATATTTCATTACAATTTCTATTATTGAATTGATGTTAGTGTGGCACACTTTAGGGTTTTCCTGAAGTTGTGAAGATATTTTTGTATGCAATGATTTATGAGTACATGTCAGGTATAATCGACTATTGGGACAATTTTTTAGGAATATGACTTGTTGGCATTGTTGTCAAAGAGGGAGAGATTGAATTGATGACATTTATTCTTAAGGGAGATATTGATGATAGAGGAAGATATTGAATTGATACTATTTACTCATGAAGGGGAATCAAAATGTATGCTACAATAATTATAATATTTATCCAAGAGGGAGATTCAGATTGAGAGATCAAAGCTCAAAGTGGAAATAGAAATATCAACTCAAAGGGAGTTTAGTTATGTATTTAAGTGTTGCCATCATCAATTTCTATAACATTGTTTTAGTGGTTTCCATCAATGACAAAGAGGGAGATTTTTAATCAACTAATGAAGATCTGATGGAGATGATGAAGACCGAGTGATATCGAGTATCATTATTGTAGAAATGGTTAGATCAGTTGTTATTTTTTCATTGATATCAAGCAATTGATTATTGATTTTTATTATATTACCATATCTTAAGAGGAGAAGTTAAATGGGTGACAAATACATATCAAACAATGATGAATTAATGGTGATATATTTGTTTTCTACTGTATATTTAATATTATCAAATCAGTACAATTGATTGATTAAGTCAGAAATTACAAAGAGTTAAGTTATGACTGAAAGAGTTACTTTACCAAGCTAGACAGAGTCAATTAGTATAGAGTTATGTAAGTCATTCATAGTTACCAAACACTGAGTGAAAGATAAGCACTGATCACTGAAGATGAGTTAGACACCAAGCAGTGAATGAAGATAGTTATCGAGTTGCAAAACAAGTTTACCGAGTACATGATATTGATTGTAAATGATGATAAGATCCAATTAATACAAAGAAATGATGAGATGGATGAGGATAAGAATTAAATGAATTTTTTTAGAATATCTACGAATGTTAAAATTCACTGAGAAGATCTAAGGCAAAGATCAAGTGGTTAAACCTGATTATAAGAGTTCCAAGAAAAGTTCAAGTTCTGAGGTAAAAGTGAAGTGGTTTACCAAGTTGAGATTTATGAAGAAGCTGATCGAACGAAGGAGTGAAAATGATGGAAAATATAACTAAGTAGATTAAGAGGAAAAAGTATGTCTATATAAATAATGAGAACAAACAAAGACATGGATATGTTGGTGAATTGAACAAAGAAGAAGAAGACGCTGAATAACAATATTTACCGAGAAGAAAAGAGAAATAGAGATTGAATAATATACAGTCTGAGAAAGAGATAAATGGAGTATGTGATGCGAGTATTCAATTGAGAATAAAGGATCTGACACAAGAAAAGGTATTTTCTATGTTTACAGATCAAATTTTATATTGTTTCCTATTAGTATTTGTAACAAAAAAAATCTCTAAACCGAGTGGATTTAACCATCCTATTTGTAAATCCTAGAAGTAGGTGACATTCCAAAAGAGTGTTTAAAGACCTATAACAAGGCCACTCCTAACAGGGTGAAGATCTTGATGAATCTAAGGTAAATTCCCTAACAGGGTCACATCTAGCAAGTGTGTTTGTAATCTTTAACAAGATAATTTCTTAATCGAGTGTACTTCAGAAGTGTACAATTTTTATTGTGGGTCACAATTCCCATAGAGGTTTTTCCCAAATTGGGTTTCCTCATTAAATCTTGAGTCAACGATGTTGATCTGATGTTAATGAGTTTGAATGATTGATTTACATATTATGAGATGTATGATTGTTTAAGTTATTAAGTTGTTTGATGAATCAATTATTACTGCATTCAGTTCTACCGAGTGAATCAGTGAGTTAAGTTTTGAGCATTAAGATTTGATTTTGTATGATTCACCCCCCCTCTTAGTGGACCAACACTATTCCCAAATTTGTTGCATGAAATGCCTCTCTCATTGAATTTTTATCCATTAATTTTCCTCATAGGTGTCCTTTTAGGTTCCTCCATATGTATGTCTGATAAGGTGTTATTCTAACCAAATCCCAACCTTTCTCCATTCTCAAATCCAAGTCCTTGTGTATCTCCTTTCAGCCGTAGACTCTCAAGTTGTTCATCAAGCTTCACTAAACCATATTTTAATTTTCCTTTGAATTCATTACCTGAAACAAGCTCACTCCTAAGAACTTCATTCACCCTTTCAAGATCTTGTTCATTATGTCTGGATTCCTTAAGATCAATTGTCCAACCTCACAATTTAGTTTATGACATTCATCAGTTTTGTTCTTCAAAGATTTCTCAAGATTCTCTTCACTCTTTTTCCTTGCTTCAACCTCCTTAGTCATCTTCATTACCATGGCTTCCATTTCATGCTTCAGGATGTCTCTATCTTTTTCAAGTTGTTCATATTCATCCAAATTTTCTTTCAAGGCTTGTGAATCATCAGTGCTTCCTTTTTGCTGCAACTTTTCAACAAGATCTTTCCTTTTATCCCTAGATTTGTTAAATTTTTCCTTCTAGTTATTAATGAATTTTTAAGAATATTTGAGTCTCTTTTCCAATTCTAGGCTGTGAGCATTTGATTTGTCAAGAAATACTACTAGAAATTGTTAAATATGCTATCAGGATCTTCCTTGAGCTATTAGACTTCCTCCAAGGCATCAAGTTTTGATACCAATTGTTAGGATTGAGGAACACTGAGAGGGGAGTGACTTATTTTTCTAAACCGCATTACCTTATTAAACTAATTTCACAACCATAATCCAAATATAATTGAAAGTAAACAATAGAAGCATAGATAAAACATCCACAACATTATGACACCATAATTTTTGCATGGAAACTCGGTTAAGGGGAAAAAAATGGTGGGGATAGAACCCACAAGTAATTACTTTTGTAGAAATAATAACCTTGTTAAATGTTTTAGTACATAAGGGGAATGTACGTGCATTAAGGCTTACATCCTAGAGATAACTACTCAGATACAACATATAAAGGCTCACTTCCATACAAAATGATTGGACTACAATCCAATAAAGTGAACTAAGAAATAACATCAACTATGCATGAACATTTCCATGCAAGAACAACACAAAATTATGCTCAAATTCCAATCAAACCTATGATTACTGATCCTTCACATATATAGAATATTTCCTTATCTTATCTAACCATTGCTCTTACAATTCATCATAAAAACTCAATCTTATATAACTGATTGTAAAAACAATATCAACTGGTCAGCCTCAAAAATATAGTGTAATGTGTAGAACATCGGCCAAACCAATAATTAAATTTGTATGCTAACCTTGAACAAATACATATAATTCATTGATCATATTAGCTCCATAAATTATAACTCTCAAACTGATCAGATCATCAATCTATTAGGATCATTGACCGATCCAACAACTGACTGTCATTGTTCTTCACAATTCATTGTATACCCGACACTCAGAACTCCGTAGCTCAAAAAAATGATAACATATATAGGTCTGATCATAGAAAAAGGTGGAATATATACCATATAATATTATTCTAGCTTCACAACTCATAATTCCTTCGTATTAGTGTATATCGATTCATTTACCAAATCTTGTACACTGTCCTTGTTCGGCCATACTTAGCCAAATTTATAATTTGACCTTCGATAATCACAAAATATGTCAAGTGACCATAAGAATCATGTATATTTTCCACCAATGAAAACATAAAAACCATCCATATTAGTGTCTCTTTCCAACATGTATGTCCGTTGTCTCTGAGACAATGAGTCTTGGGTGCGCAAGTTTGTGTTGTATCTTTCTACTTTCGTTGAGCCTTTGTTTACAAGTCTAGAGCAGTGACCTCCAATTTGTATTCATTTTTGTATTGGTAGTGAGCCTCTGGTTGAAATTATGGATCAATGAGCTCCTATATTCTTTTATAACAATATTATATACATTAGCAAGTTATTCCTTGTGGGAAAGTGCTCACCATAGTTTTTCCCAGTATGGGTTTTCCATGATCTCGTGTTCATGTGTTACTAGTTATGTTCTTTACTTTCTTAATGTTTCATGTGGTGACTATTTAATTTAATTAGTATTATTTTGGATTATGTTGGTTCACCCCCCCCCCTCCTCTCATCATCTACAGTGTGTTCAACACATTCAATCATCATCCAAGAGAACACTACTTCATTAAAGCACAATAAAAATGCTAAATCAAACCAAACCAAGTGCTTCCATGAAATGTATGATTCTCTTATCCTCCTATCAAACAAAATCTTGTTATGGAATGGAATGTGGGTGCTCTCAGTTTTATAACATAAATCACAAGAAGCTATGGTGAGTGAAAATGGTTGATTGATAATGAAATAGATGCAAGTATGGTAATACAAGTATGGAAATGGTGAATATAATTCACTCTCAAAGATAGATATAGCACAAGGGTAAATCAAGATCACAAGTCCTCTAAGATTGCACAAGTTTATCTAGATTTCCTAAGATGATTAGTGTTAAAATGAAAATAAAATAGCTTTTAGATAAACCTTGTGAAAACCAACGGTTGGGATTAAGAGGCGATAAATGAGTGGATAAGATTAGAAATTAGGTAGGGTTGTGGTAGGAGTGAAGGTGATTAAGATGCAATAAGGAAAATTATTGGTTGAGATTAACAGGTGGAAGAGGCATTTGACTCTTCAAGGTGCATTGAACTTAAACACAAGCTAAGTGTGAAAAGGTCAAATGAATAGACAAATGACAAGTTGAGCATGCAGATAATCCAAGGGTTGATCCATGTGAATTCATGTAATTGGTTAAAAGGGAAAGCAAATAATTTATGAATTTCTTAAATAAACAAATATATTTATTTAAAAAATAGAAGAAAAATATTTAATTAAATAAATAATAATTTATTTAATTTTTTAGGAGGAAAGGCTAATGAATTATTTAAATAAATAATAAATATTTATTTAAATAATAGATGAAAAGGATAATTAATTAACTAAATAACTAATAATATTTATTTAGTTAATACAGTAATTATGTTGGTTTAATGAGGATATTTTTAGGTGTCTACATTTTTCCCCTCTTTAAAGTAATGCAGACTGTCGCATTTTTTCAAAGAAAAATAAACGTGTGTTGATACATGCTTTAGAATAACCTGGTAAGATGGTGGTTATACCCACTTGAGTATTTTTTGAGTGATTTCAGGAATTAATTAATTAATCAAGTACGATGATTAATTAGGACCGAGGGTTCAGGTCAGATTAGCTGCAAATTAATAGATTGAAGAATTGCTTGTTTGATTTAGGACTTAGGGTTTATCAAGATTAGGGTTTCTTGATTAATTGGTTGAGATTGGGGGTCTATGGTTTAGATGACCATTTTTATGTGATTATAGTTATACCCCCTTGATTGATTGTTTGAGAAAAAAAATTCAAAAATTTTAGACAATTGCTCAAAAAGGGAAACGAATAGGATCAAGCTAAAGGCAAGTGAAAATGGCATGAAAAATGGGTTTTAAAAAGCTCAAACATGCAAAAAAATTCCTAGGGTCCAAAAATGTTTACCATGCTCACACTAGATAGTTAGGGATTACATCACCAATTTAGGGCTTACACAATCTATTTAGGTTTCACATCCACTATAAAAAGTGGTAGTGAGGCTCATTTAGCTCATTTGTGCTTGGAGGCATGACTGGGAGAGCAAGGAGCTAGAGAAAAAAGAAAGTGACAAGATGAAGGTAGGATGTCAAGAAAGCCACAGGAGATGCATCATTTCAAATGGTTGAGTATATTTTCAAGGCTAGACTGTGAGGCCCCCCCCCTGTCTGACATAATCTTAACACTATCTCTCATTTATTTGTCTCTTGTCGATACATATTTTGTTATAGTCAGACTTTTGGGACACATGTATTACTTTATGGATCTGTGGAAATCCCTTACTTGTATACAACACCTGATTTTGTAATCGGGGAAGTTATTAGATACTTTGTGTGAGGGATGCAGACTTCTATTCAGAACTTAGTTTTGATGATTTGTATATAGGATTAGTATGTGGATGTTAGATATATCAAAATACAAATTTATTAAAAGTTATGATTATGCTTGTGGAATAGATGCAGATATTGTTAAGTTCAATAATATTTGATACGTGAGTGAATGTGTGTTCAACTTACATTATGTATTCTATTATTTTATGTATTAGTTTATTGGACGTACTGATGTGTGCAATGAGTGTGCAGGAAATGTTGACCATGGTACTAATCGGGGATTCAGGAATGGACCTATGCGAAAACCGTGATGCTAAGGCCCTGTCTATTTAAAGAGACATGGACCTCGTTGTATTGTCTTTTTATTCGTAAAAGTATGGTATATGATTGTAATTTATTTATTTAAGTAAATGTGTAATAAGTCATGCTCATGTGAATTTGTTGTGTCACTTGACACATGTGCACTCTATGTGTTGGGCATGGCTAGTGAATGTGACTAGCATAGGCTTAACCTTGCCCCAGAGTTACCTAGTATAGTCCCTATGCTTACCCTATGGGTTAGGAAGATAAGATTGAGATTAGATTGAGTCAAGGGAGATCAGATTGAGTCTTGAGGGTTGGATTTTCGAGAGTTAACCTTGGGTGGAGTTTAGGAGGGTCATTTGGAGCCCCAGAGAGTAACTAGGGTCAAAACTAACTACCCCACTTGGTACCTTAGGGGTTAGGAGTCTTTTCCAGCCCACTAAGAGTCTTCAAACTCATTTATGACTCCCCTAAAGTCACCATTTTGGGAAGTGGCGAAATTGGAGAGTTGGAAGACTTTGGTTGAACCATCCCTTCTTTCCTTGCAACATTTAAGACCATTTATGAAGAAGGCAAGTGGGAGAGTAGATGGATTAGAGTCTTCCTTTCATTTATGAATCCTGATATTCTAGGATGAATGCCTTTATAAGGAAGGCCTTATAGGGATTTTTGGGTACACACCCACTCTCTACTTTTAGAGACAGATTCACTTGTAGGAGTAAGATTTGAGAGGAGGAAGGATGAGAAGGAGAAGCTCTTCACAAACACCTTGCATTTTACCATAGCTTCGATTTAAGGTTATTTTCCTTGTTAGAATTGTTAGGAGTAGATATTGTTTTCATGTGTGCATAGCATGAGGAATCCATGATTCAAGTTTATGTTAATGTTTCTAGCTTCATGGGTTTTCATGGAGTTTTTGTGTAAGTCTTGTATGAAGCTTTTGTTCTACTCTATGTATGTTTTATTGAATTCATGTATATGTTGTATTTTATTTGTGCTCATACTTGTTTTGGGAGTCTTTAAGGCACGCTCATCCTAGGGAGGACAGAGTACCTTAGGAGGGTGATAAGTTGAGACACCAGGAGTGTAGAGTCTC